>DWAP01001092.1:0-17107 GCA_018230625.1 Heliconius eleuchia
TATATATATATATATATATATATATATATATATATATACATATATATATATACATATGCCGCATGCCTGCAAATATGCACATAGCAATCCATACCTATATTATAAATTCGAAAGTATAACTCTGTCTGTCTGTCTGTCTGTGATGCAATCTCGGCCAAATCTCTGATCCGATTATGATAAAATGTCATATAGAGACTTGAGGGTCCTGGGATGAACACGGAGTTTTCTTTTAGTTACTTTAAGGGCAGTCGTTGCACAGTGGCTCAAAGGGTGACTGTAAACGCGACTGGCTGTGCGTTCGATTCCCAGTCGAAGAGATTAAATATTTGTTTATATTTACATTCTCTCGCTTTGGCGTCAATACAAAGCGCGGTGCTTCATCACTTAACAGGCAATGCCTCTAGAATTCAAAGTAAGGTGGGGAACGGAGTATCTTAATATTAAGTTAGAGATTAACTCTGCCACCTCTCCTGTGTAGATAAAAAATAATTTAAAAGATTTATTTATTGAACGAGCAACTAAACGAACTAAACTAGCAACACAGATTAGCAGCGAAATTTCAAATTACAATTGACGTTTGTGATAAATATAAATTCATCTAATGATGACTTGATAAGAGACATGCTTTCTCCTACTGTGTAACATTTTCTCTTTTTTACCGTACAACCTCCTTCGTGCTTTCTCCACACAACGTGACATTGGCGAAGTGATATGTGTGATACTGGCACGCTCGGAACGCCATAATCAAAGAACCATACCATACCAACTTGATAAGAGAAAGAGATCTTTATTTTATTATTATACAAAGGAAACTATTACATTTTTTCCAGTTTCAACCATCTTATACAATGGGAAGTAAATATAACGATAGGGAAGTTACTGTTCGTCGCGCTAAAAAGGAAGATATGTCAGCGGTAGCAGAAATGATCCAAGTAAGTTATCGTCCCACTTTTCTGAAAGTTAATATCTTATTATGTATTTTCAATATTATATTCTTTTAGGAACTCGCAGATTTTGAGAAAATGCCTGATGGACCGCAGTTATCTTTAAAAGGTATATTTTGAAAAAACTCTATCAAACTCTTAACATACTTTTTTTTTAACTATTAACATAATTTGTTTTTTTTTTTAAACTAAAATTGTTAATTCTCCTCATAATAATTAACTAATGTCTATTAACAAATCAGATTTACAGCATGATGGTTTTGAATCACAGCCACCAGCATTCAGATGCATAGTAGCAGAATTAACCTCAGATCAGAGAATACTTGGCTATGCTTTATACTTTCCCACATATTCGACATGGCAGGGCCGGTCAATGATGTTAGAGGACTTGTATGTTAGACCCAGTGAGAGGAAACGTGGTGTTGGACATAGATTATTTAATGCCGTTGCAAAAGTAAGTACTTTTCTATCTGTACTGGAAACTCAATGCCACACATAGTGTTGTTATATGCGGAAGTAGCTCATCTGTGGCCACTTTTTCTGTTATTTTGGGGTAAGCCCTTCATGTTCTTTTTTAAAAATTAAATCAGCTTCACACTGTATCCCAAACACAGCAGAGTAAGCAGAGGGGACCTAGTGTTGACACTAGGTCGTAACTCAACACCATGCGTTGCCTCGACACCGGAGTGAAGAATTATACATTTAAGTAGATATTTCATTTCACATTTTGTGCCCCTGTGCCACAACTGGCCTCATTCTATTTGTGATTATTTGTTAATAATAAGTACTTTTTATGTTTTTTCTGTTTAAATATAATATTTACATTTATGTATTTGTTATTATTTAAATAAAAATGGATAAACTCAGATCATTAACATATTATCTATATTTTCATATGTAAAAACAAAATAATGTTAAGTCTATTGAGACTTAACAATTATTTTGTTTTTACATATGAAAATATAGACAGTAGATAAAGACCATGGATGTGGGTTCAAATCCCAATTCAGAGATAATTTGCCTTTACCCAGTTTGGTAAGAAACTATCATGTTGAGCTCTGCCATTAAACATACCATGTCTCAGATTAAGCTCTTACTATGTATGTTATACAATCTATTTCAGGAGGCTAAATTATCAGGTAGTTCCAGATTAGATTTCCATGTATTAGAATGGAATGATGCAAGAGCATTTTATGAAGGCAAAGGAGCTACAAACTTAACTAAAAGTGAACAGTGGTGTTACTATCGTCTTACTGGAAGTGCTCTACATGAAGTCGCAGAACAACATACATAAAACAAATAATTATAAAAAATGAACAACATAAATAAAAAAAAACACATAAGCAAAGGCAGTCTTATTGCTTTAAGCAATGTCTGCCAGACAACCTTTGAAACATTACGGATAAGTTAATGAGGAAAGGGGGGACAACGTCTCGGTGCAATTTTTTTACTGAAATTAAATATATAATAATATAAATCAATAATATAGAATAAACTTACATAAAATATGTTTAATGTTTATATATTATACACATACATACATACATATATTGAAAAACAAGAATTGAAGTTGTGATATTTGTTTAATTAGGCTGTTTTTGAATATAATTCTTTACCATAAAAAAAACAATGGAAATAACTCATAATCCCAAAACTGTTCCATTTACAGACTCTACTTAGATTAGACTTATTTTAATATTACATTACAATTAAAAAAGTCGTGAATAAAACCAAATGTTAAGTGCATCAGTATTTAATAGTTACATAATATTGTACACAGAATGGACTGTACAACTACAGAGATCCAATATAACATTTGAAGACCACTTAGATAAATTCACAAAGTGCACTACAATTTTTACTATTTACAACTAACAATAAATGCCATTTAACTTAGATCTAATCGGAAATGTGCTACAATGAGACAGAGAGTTGCCACACGCGCCGACTTTGATCCTTTTTTAAGTGTCCTGATAGAATTTCCATTTATTGACACTTGATTCTAAATGATCAATTTTTAATCTACTTCCAAGTTCAACCGTATTTTATAAAAGCTGCACTTGAGATATAAGACAATTCAATCAAAATCAGCTTAGATAAAAATAAGGGCAACAAGGAATATACTTTTAATGTATTCAAAAAGTGGCAACCCTGGTGAGAAAGCAGGTGAGGTGCAGAGAAGGGTGTAGGTTAATTAGAATACTGTCTATATTTAATACTAATTTATGTCTGCGGCTTTACAGACATAAACATTCAATGCTTTACAACTTAACAAATATACTACATTTCATATAATGTGACAGAAAACAAGAAAAGTCACAACAACTGACTAATCTTACAATAAAATGAAGCGACGTACAATATGTGGATGTAATTTAATTACTAAAATTTCATTAAACACCTATTTCGATGCTTATCATCTTCTTTGACACTGTTAAAAGTTAAGTATATAAATTTGATATTCGATTTAAATATTCGAAAAGCAATAATACGAATTTCACATTACTATAACTTACTTGACAGAAACATTTTTTTAGTCTATAATATGTCACCGATAGTAAATCATAAGCATATTTTTTTTATACAAAATCAATGAATTTCGGTAAGACTTAATTCGAACATTATATAAATAAAGAAATAATCGCGCCGTAAAAACAAAAAAAAAAACAACCTAATTCAAAAATATACAATTTCTTTAATATCACCAAAGTGTCATAAAATATATTTTTATAAAAAATAAACATGTAAATGAGGACTTACAGAAATTATCTTTCATTCTAAGAAATTATAACAAAAGAATTGGCAAGTGATATTTATTTCTAACAAACACGTATCTGCTAATAAACTTTATTTAGGTGCTAAATGCTAAATGATTACTTATCACGCTTACGACTTTGTTATTTAACTGTATCTACTTGCATAAGTAACCGTTCAACTTTACCATGAAAAAATATGCAAAATTAAAATAACAATATTTTAAATTCAAATCCATAATGCTCAGTAACTTTAAACGGTATTAAACGAACCCAATGGCAAGAATTCTAAGAAACAGTCCATTATAAATACACCTGACTACTCAGTCGAGAATACTTAATAATATTTACACGCTAAGTACGACTAACAATACTAAGTTACACTTTACAATAGACTCATGAACTTGACAGCGACTGGGAAACGACTAGCCTTCGAGTCTTTTTAAGCTAAATTATTTAATTAAATTTACAACCACGGCCTCTACCTGTTGTTTTAATATGATAGAGTCTATAAAAATCAATGAATATTCCCAGTTTAAGGTTAAAACGTTGGATTTTTACGTTTTTGTTTTAATGGGATGATGTATGTCGTCGAATGTGCTACGTAGAAGCCATGAGTTTGGCGTGAGCGGTCACGTTGCGTTGGTGAAGGAACCCGCTACCCTCTTCCTCCTCGCCATTGCTTAGTCCATACTGAAAAAAGATGAAGGATTATAATTAAGGTGCTAGAAATAATAATTTTAGTTAATTATTTACTATTCATAAATGAATATGATGAGGCCGGTCGTGGTGCGTCCAGAAATCGACGGAAAATAGAAAATGGAGTGTCTTAACGCAAGGTTCCCTCTGACTACCGTGCTGTGTGCGGCATACAGCGTGAAGCTTTTTTATTTAATTTATTTACTATTGATGCAATCAATTTATATATTTGTAAGATTGTAATGCTTAATGTAAGATCGAATTGATTATGGCGCAATGTCACAATGTATTTGTAAAAGAGATCATCATTTAGTTGATTTACATTCGGGGGTGATAGCTATATTCAAAATTATTGAGTGGCAGGACTCGCTACATCGCTCTTTGTCTTCTTCACCAAAGTGAGGAAATGAAAACAATCGACTCGCACGAGTAGAGATCGACTCAGAACTGTCGCGGCTACAGTCCGACGCCGTGTCGATCGCAACGACGGTCTCTATTACAACAACAGAACTACTATCACGGTACCAATGAAAACAAAATACAAATACATACATGTTGTAAGGCATGTAAGTAATGCTGCTGCGAGTGATATGGTCCATTCGAGCCCGAATGCGAGCCGTACCCCTCGTACTGCGCGGCAGAGTTTGGCTCACTCTTGATATTAAAGAGTGAAGGGTTGGACAGGAACGCCGGTGTTGAGGGGATGCCCAGCGCTGGGTACTGCGAGTTCTGGCCGTGGGCATGGTGGTGGGTGTGGGCGTGGGCGTGGTGGGGAGACGGTGTGGGACCTTCACGTGTCTGCTTGTTCGTATGTGACATTGTAGCGGTCAAAGGTAGAGGCACTTCAGCTATGGCGGGCTTGCTTTCTGTAATCAAGTAAGTAAGATTAATTTATCAAAATAAGTAGTCTAATAGGTGCCTATGTCTCTTTTAGTAGTTTAATGTAGGACATAGAGGCCTCATATAATTGTATGATTTGCAAGATTATAGAATTTAACCTCATGTTCTTTATTTATTATTTTTTTTAAATGTTACACACAGAATATTTTTAATGTAAAAAAATTTTACGTAGTGAGACTCGAACTCACAACTTCTTAGATTATCCAAACACTTGAGGTTTTCTTTACATTAAGTTATATAAAATATATATTTTTTTTCTTATGTTATATTTATTTTATAATAGAAAGCATCACAACGTACCATCTATTCCCGGAGAGTTCTGACCGTCTTTCTTAGCAGCCTCTTGCGGGGGCTTCACGCCGTTGGAAGACTTCTTCGGTTTTCGTTTTCGTGTCTGTATTCCATCTTTCCGCATGGCGAGCGGTCTGTGGATTCATGTTATAGGTAATTTAAACATTTTGCATGTGTATTTCGAAATAACGTGGATATAAATAGGTTCTTAAAGAACCTGTATTTATTTTTCGAGAGTGTCAAGGCACTCCATTCTCTGTTTTACACTCGCACTATTAACAGTTTTGAAGAGAGAAACCGAGAAACGAGAAACCTACAACATATAGATCACTCTCCAATGTGTGTTGGCAATAATTGTAACATGTTTTATTTACATTTACCTAGTTGCAAGCGTTTCCATTTTTTATTGATTAGATAAACAAAAGGTGAAAATTGTGTGAGGGTGGGAAGTAGATGAGGTAAGGACGAGGCGTCAGGTGACGAGGCGAGACGTAGTGTGTAATGTGTTTAGTTTTGACTGTTACAATTTATTATGCAAATCCTTAAACAACACAATAAAAAACAACACAATTGTAAGTAAGTAGTAAGTATTGGTTTGCTGTACTGTGGCTGTAATGGATAACTAAGAGAACGTAAACATCTGAGTAGATGGCGCTTCTAATGATGGACTTCTAATGATGGAATTTTTGAATTTGTATTTATGCAAGGTTTTTTTGATGAATTTAGTCCATAATATGTCAATCAACCGATTTAAATGCAATCTTTACTATTGTATTTTGAGTTTGTTTCACTTCAATCGGTTCATACACAACAAAGCTATGTCAATATGAAAAATTGTATGTGGATAATATTGCTATAAAATAAGAGGGTGAAGTTTTAGCTATATTATTTCAATATATAAATATCCATAGATTGTGTCTTTAAAATGATATTGTCGGATCAGAAAAGGTAGTAATCGATTATAATTTAAACGATCCAAAAATTAAAGTGACAGAGGCTTTTCTAGAATATACCTATATTATATACTTTTTTTTAAATTCACTTCCTTAAAATTATAGATAGGTCTTTCTGTAAGCATTAAAATATCTTCATTACCTGTTAATCCCATGTAGTTTGTAGTAGAGTCCACACGCGTTGCACACGGGCTCGCCGTCGTTGTTACGTCGCCACAGCGTTGTGTTCCGCGAGCCGCAGTTAGTGCAACATTGACCGTGTCTCCGCGCCGCCGACTGTAAGACCAGGTCACTTTGCTTATCACACCGCCGTCGAAACGAAGGTTGTGTGAGAAAATTACTAATATAAGTCATGCAGTATTGTTTGGAAGAAACTGTTTGGTAAATAAAGAAAATATTTGAAAGTCAAAATAAAGGAAAAATCTAATCTAAAACAGTATGAGTAGAAGCATGCATTGTGTATATTATAAGATTAAAGTTACCAACACATCTAATAGTAAAGTGGAGATGCAAATGAGGTTATAAGACAGCATCACCTATCAGCACGGACCACTATTAAATCGGGGCACCGCACTGATACGTGAGCTGCTTCCCTTCACCACGTCGGCTACTATCAATCGAGAGATAACTACAGTGTACTCCTCGCGCGAGCCCCGTCCAATGAGGGCCGCGCCGCGCCGCCATTGGACGGGGCTCCTGCGCGCGCGTAATGCATGCTGCGGGTCCTCGAGGGGGCTCACCGGGCCTTATCGTCACCGCCGTTAGACTCAAAGTGCTGCGACTGTCCGACACTACCGCGGACGATCGGGACACTAAGTTTCTACGTGATATTTTGAAGCGGCTCCTTTGAGTCGCGGTGCCCAATGAGCTATCTCGGTATTCTAATTCGGTACTGGGAACATAGCCAAGAGATCGGGCGGCCGATCGAAGTGGGGAGCGGTAGCGTGTAGTTCCCTAGTCGGAATTACGCGGGCGGGGGTTACGGGGTCGTGCCGAGGTCGTCAGAGGTGAGAGCAAGCATGCACTAGTCTACACGCCACCGACTCACCTTCTTCATGCCCCTGGCCATGCCTTCAACGCTCATCCAGCGCTGCACGGAGCCGTCCTTATAGAAGCGCGTGAGTAGCTCCGCGTCAGCACCTGTTCGCAAACGGAAAGCTTTAGGATAAGGAGAGCATGAGACTGACCAGCCGTTTGCTCGGCTTCACGAGCGGGCGGTTGACGCCGTTGATCTTGTGGTAGAGTCCGCACGCGTTGCACAGGTAGTGTCCGGTCGCGTCCCTCCTCCATAGCGGGGTGTTGTTGGCGCCGCAGTTGACGCACTCGCGGCCCTCCTCGTACGCCTCCAGGACGCCATCTGTACGTCGCCTTGCCTCTTAAAATACTGAACTATACACACTACTACCTCTATAGTGACTGTGGAACACTACATAGAGACGGAGTAGAGCAAACAATTCTTTGTAATTTAGTGCAAAGGAACTTAACAACTATAATTTTAGCTTTTTAATTATTTCTTATTCGTTATCTACCCACTACCCTAGTGGGATAACTCTAATCTATAATGCATACTGAACATAATTTGATCTCAGAGTCACAACTAGGTAACCTAACACACATACTAGTACACACACATAACAAACAAACATACACACATAACATGTAACGACGCTACATTGTAGCGATCTCTTATCACTTCCTAGAAGGTTTGGAACAATAACAAACGGTACTCGCTATCGCCATCGATAACGGGCATCTGTTCCAACTTCGAACAGAATAACCTAAATCCATTAATTTGTGTTATTATCACTAATTGTTAGTATTAGTACGTATTGCGTACGTAAGCGCCGCGAGCGCCGCTATCTAATACTACTTCGATGCAGGAATTAACGCGCCTTATCTAATATATTGGGCTGTATAAGAAATATATATTTACCTATAAAACGTGTTATCACGTTGAAGGCGCATATGTACACATATCTTGTTAATTATTTTTTATTGTTAAAATGATTAGTTTCAGCTTCGCGTTATATCTAGCATATATTGGATATATATAATCAGAGGGAATGTAACGTTGATACATTCCGTCCGCCACGCACCGCCTATTGTTCAAAATGTTGCATGTTAATTTAAACGGAACTTAACGCTACACTTTGTCTTGTTGTGTGGAACCCATAACTTTTTCGTCAGACTCTGTGCCGCTCCACCACGATGGCTTCTATTATGAAATGAAATTAAATTAATTTTTTCGAGTGGGGATCGAACTCATAACGCGCGTCGCGTTCTCTCTTAATCTTACTTTTTATTATCTAAATCTGTATAAAGTGCGGTAATGTACTAAAAAATATATATTTAATATAATTTTTATCCGTATGTCAATAATTGAAACAAACAAATATGAATTATGAAGGATACAGAGCGGGATAAGCTCGCGATCGCGGCGTTATCGGGGCTGCGCTGCGGTCGGGGATTTACGCTGACAAATCAGTGGTGGAGATATTATTAATACGACTCCTACTGTTCGGGAAACTATCGATTTGTATTGTAATAATACGTTATTTGACGTCATCAATAAATTTAAAAAGTAGTTTTAATAAATATTAATATTTAAGTTTGTGAACAACGCCGAATTACGTTAACAAAAGATTTTTTTTTAGATTTTAGAGAATATGAAATTTTATTAACTGTGATTGTTTTAGGATCCCTAAACAAAAGTTTCATAAAAAAAAAATCTTGTGTTAGTTGATGCGGTTACTAAAGTGAAATTTTGCAGGTAATTTGACCCACTTCAGTGTTTAATTAAATCTTATCTGATGACAACTAAACTATTTTTTTTTTCCATCAATATTGTTACTCTAAAAGGGTCACCGCAACAAAATGGCGGATTACAAAATAAAATGAAAATATTTGCACAAACCACCTAATATGTTGAAAACTGAATATTGAAACTAAATTAATTTATTGCTCAATATAAAAGTATTTTTGCAATTATCATTTTTATTTCAGTACAAATGATCTTTTAAAGAAAAGCTAATTTAAAAGTTTTTTAACGCCACGCAGTATTCCACACACAGCAGGGTAGGCAGATGGAACACAGTGTTAAGGCCAAAATCGAATTAATTTATTTTAAATTAATATTAATAATAATAGTGACATAAAGAAAGAATTTATTCTATGACTTGCAGAAGTTCCTTAGCTTCAAACAGTTCTTTAGATATAGTTACACTTGGTGTGCTGAAGCGTCTTCATTCTTAGCTGTTCGGAAACACTTTCTGAGCGAAGTGATTTGTGCAAAACCACAATGACCAAATTAAATCAAATATGTATTAAAGACAGTATTTTAGCAACCACTGTTGACAATTAACCAATATATTTAGATAAAAAAAGATAATTTTATCACGTTCGCGGTTGGGATAACCGCAAGAAACGTTATCTTTTAAAAATAAACATGAAATTTTAGTTTTATTTAAGATTATGAATTAAAAAAAGTACTGAGGTAATCAACATAAAAAATACAGTCGAAGTGATAACCTCCTTTTCTTACAGGAGTTGGTTAAAAAATAACTAAATCGTAATAATTTGATGACAGTTACTTAAAATAAAATGAGTGTTCATATCAAACAGTAGCAAAGCAGTATTCATGAAATAAAAAATAAAAAATTGAGATTTTACAATACTATAGTATTTTCGGCAGCGGTAGTCAGCGGCAACAGTAAAAGCTCCTACTAAAAAACGATAGTGAGACTTCTTAAAAACTTAACGTATCTTTTCAAAGACAATTATTTAATAAAAACTAATTATTTTTTACTTAATGTGCAAAGCTCTTTAAAAAAAATATAATATGAAATATAGTTGCTACAGAAACTCATGAAGAACCAACGCTTAAATATTGCCATATGCAGTATGGAAAATAGGGAAATATAAGCGTATTGTTTGAAAGTCATTTTGAATATTTTGAACTGCAATCAAAATCAAAAATTAAAATCTTATTCGATTGATAAGTCAGTCTATTCTATTATATTGGATACACAATAGAAAGGGCATCTTATAAATGGGTCAAATTCTGTTTCGATCATTTATGATATGCTCTTATCCAGATAAGAGCATATCATAAATAGCTGTCCTAACACTAAGTTCGTTCTGCCTTTTCTGCTGAACGAAATTTAACGAATCTGTTTTGTTTTATAACTTCATATAACTTGAATGGTTTATAATAGCTTGTTAAGACCGTGCTGGCGAGCTATCAAAGGGCACGGGTCCCCGCGCGTAGGTACCCCGATAACATTGTACAACCGGCCATCGCTTATTTGGACGATGATTCATTTCAATTTAAATCTTATCAGTTAGTTGAAATAATAAAGAGTACACGAGATAAGCGCGGGCGCAATCGTAAATTATATGTATTATAGAGTATTCATAACCGACTCGGTCGCTTTGTCTTCTATAGGAATATTGAAATTATATTTTCATACAGATAACATTTTATATCGAGCTTTGACTTAAGTTTGATTTATGGCAAGTGTTTTTTTTAGGCTATTAATGAAATAAGATTAAAAGTGATTGTGCGGCGTTGAGTTTCGCCACTCAACACGCAATGCCTTTCAAAATTCGGCGGAAAGTGGGATTAGGAGGTGTCTCAACACTTGGTTTCCAGGTTACTAACATTAGGTCTACTATGTGACGGATACAGCGAAACGCTAAGCTAGAAAGATTATGCATTGTTGCACCCACAGACAGGCAGAAGGAACCCAATTTGAAGACACCGCTCTCTCTTAAAAGTCTCGGAACTCAACGCTTATATTCTGTAGGTAATTTGAATCATATATACTTAGACTTGCAAATGCGGATAAATCATTCTTAAAATATCAATTTATAATTGTCGCAAATCTCATTCTGTATATAACTGTGCCTAAATTAATTAATTAATAAAATTTCCTGATAGCAACAAAACTTTATTGAAGCTAATAATAGCGAAAATGATTACGAAATTATTATATTTTGGAATAGTGCCAACTGCCAAACTGTGTTGTTTCTGACAACAGTCATGCTCCACTCAAACAGATCAGATAACCATAATAAATAAAAGTATTGAGTAGAAATCGAATCTATAAACATTGTAAAGCCGAAAAACTAAATTATACAAATAAAAAAAACAGCTTCTCGCATAATAAGATTTAATTGACGAGACATAGTGCGTCTAGTGTTGAAAATTAAACGAAGAAATGACAATAATTTGAGTGGTAACTAGACTCACGACCTCCTTCAACCTCCTCCTCCAAGTCCTCTAAATATGTGTATCTTAAATATAATGATTTTACTTTAACTAAACTATATAATATTAATATATGACGCAGATACGTATATATACCTAGCTTTCTACCTTTCTCTGTTAAAGTGTATGTAATTTTGAATAATGATTTATTATCAAAATTTAATAGAAGTATAGTTCATATATATAAACTATATATCAAATTTAGATTTTTAAAAATATTCATATTTAAAAAAAAATCCTAACACTTAGATTCCCTATCAAACAAACCGACAGATGAAAATATAAAAATAAATATCAATGCAAAACACTTAAGAATAACATTGTACCTAATTGAACGAAACCTATTATTAAGATAATACGTTGACTACTTTTTACCCGACTCTCGAGACATCACTCAACGATTGGCGGAACTTAACGCCGCTAAGTGTTAAAGAACAATAAATATTTATTTAAGTATTATATGTACATGCAGATAAGTATGTAAGTGTGACGATCCTCGAGTTGTTATTCATTAGTTTGTAATCGCTATGTATATGGAGTCCATGCTAATTTGACGTCAACTAAACCGCGAGATAGCGGTTGATTCATAGATTCTGTTTAAATATAATTATTTATTTGCACTAATGACAAGTATAAATGGTAAAGCAGCTAATATGCTGTAAGTGCTGTCAGTGTCTACGTGACAGTAGATATGTAGTTTTGTCAGTTTTTTCGAAAATTGAACGAAAAGTAAAGGCTTATCTATTGGATTGGATCTTTGTTTTCATGCTTTTTCCCGCAAAACGGGGCCTGTTATGCGAGAAAAAGTTAAGCATTTATATACGCCTTCAGATTCTGCTGTGTAACTTTAACAAGCTTAAATGATTTTGCTAAGTTCTCTTTTTTTTATGGAAAAGACACGGCAAACGAGCGTTCGGGTCACCTGATGGTAAGTGATTACCGCCGCCCACGGTCCCGTGCAACCCTAGAGGAGAAAAACTCTAACCCGATTTTTTAATATAAATCCTTTCAATAGTTTTTGCGTCAATGTGGAACAAACTTCCAACTCCACAAAATTTTACATCTATAATATCAAAATAAAATAATATACTATAGTACGATAGGATTAAATATTTACCATAAGCCGGAGGTCGTTGTAGCGCGTCGTAGGGCGCGCACCACGAGCCCATCACCATGTTCTGGCCGTAGAGGCCGCCCGCCACGCCGCCCACGCCGCCCACACCGCCCACACCGCCCACGCCGCTGCTGCTTGCTAAAATTAAAAAAAATATTAGTTGTTGAATTATAGAATTGCGGCGTTTAGTTCCACCATCACGCAATATCTAGTTTATCAGGCCTGCGAAAAGCTGATACTATTCTAAATTAATCATATTAGATAAATTATTTTCTTATGTTTTATTGTTTTTAAACGATAAGTAAGTAAAACTGTATGTCAGTATAAAAAAACCGGTTAATGTGAGTCGGACTTGCTCAAGATGGGTTCCGTATTATCTATAAAACAGCAAAAAATCCCGACTGTTACATAGTTATGGGAGCCCCCTAAATATTTATTTTATATTATTTCTATAGTATTTGTTGTTATAGCGACAACAGATATATATATCATCTGCGAAAATTTCAACTGTCACAGTTCATGAGATATACGTAGTTTGGTTCCGTAATGTTGAGTATAAATTTGGATATTTGGGACTCTACAAAATATATATAAAATTAATCTAAATACTTTTTAATAAATATATTATTAATAAACTATGTATTTTCAAAAGTTTATAAAAAAAATATATATTTTTAAAATATTGTAAAATAATTTTTTTTACAAAATAAAAATATTCATCAAAAATTAAAAGTAAAGACTAAATCCTAACAACAAACGCTATCACAATCACTAACAACACAAAATGAACAAATAACTCGTTATGTACATAGACAGATAAGAAAATTAATAACATTTTAATAATAAAGGCAGATATCAATCACATCACTAAAACCCACACTCACCTGCTAACAATGCAATATTCTGCAACCAATGCGCCTCTATAGGGATGTCCATTGTACTATATACAGTATATACTCGTATAATCTAGTTGTAAGTTGTTGTTGTATAATTGTAGTAGTAATTTAGTATTTACTTGAAGAGGTACGACACGGTGGTCAGAGGTCACGGCGCGCACTGGCGGTCGGTGGCGAGCGCGGCCTGTTATCTCTACTAGCTAAGCATTGTTACGTGACGTACTTGTAATCAATCTGTGGGTCTCGGAGCTTTGTGGGTCGACTAGCTTCTTGTACGGGTTTGCTTGCGTTAGTGTGGTGTTTTGAATACAGCTGTATTGCTAGTTGTGGGTAGTTTATAGTAGGTTCTGTTTCATGTAGTAATAAAAACATTCAGGACAGGCAGAGATATCTTAGTGTTATGATAACACAATAATTTAATTTTTGTTTTTATAATAGAGATATTTCGGCGTTGAGTTCCGCTACTCAACACATAACGCCTCCAGAACTAACTAACTCCTACCCTGTTATATGCGGAATATTATATTTTGATATTGTACTATATGATACACTAGCGGCTCTCCAGCGGCTTCGCCCGCTTAAACTACATGATAATTGATTTAATAAGCAGAATTGATTGACAACTAAAACTACTTCTAATATGATTTTTTTACGACATTATCGTAATTTCTATAAGAATTTTTGTTTATCGGACTAAAAAATACGACGACGGTACGATTGCTATATAACATTCGCAGGCAAACTAATGCCTTGAGTTCATTAAAATGACGATAACTTTTTTTAATGAACCGATTTTGATGAACCAAACTTTATTTAGTTAAGTTGAGTTAAAACAAACCAATTGGTGAAATTTTCAAGTAAATCGGTTTAGAACTTTCAGAGAAAAATGTGGACATACATATCGACAGACAGACAGACAAGAATAATAGAAAGCAATCTATTTGCTTTCTATTATTCTTTTTAAGTGTCCCTTTATCCATTTCTGTCAAAATTACTAAATGTACAGACAAAATATTTTTACTGTCTTATTATATATAGAGATTATTATGATACGTATGATCAATAAAGAAATAACGGCACGGTTTAAAGATAATTTTTGGGATTGGCATAATGGTTCGTTCTCTATTCAAAGTAATGGTTTTACGTGTCTGCTTTAAGGAAAGACTTTATTCTTTCTTTTTTTCCGACAGTAGACGCGGCGGTTAACGCCGTGTACGTGTGCACACAATCGTGGTAAAACAATTAAAAGAAAATAACGTTTGTTGCTGTCAAATGATATTTATTTGGAAAATAATTTTTGTTTTAATTTAAGCTTATTGAGATCTTGTAGAAGATAGTCACAAAATATATTTTTATGGTTGTGTCACCATCATTATTAGTATTTATTTTATATTAAATATGACACGTAATTTTTTTAGTTATTTTATAACATAATTTTACAGAGGTACCCTCTATTGACAATTTTTATCTTTTATTTTTGTTTAATAAATATCTGGTGATTTTATTAATATTTCTTTTTGGTCATGGTGTAGCAAATATATTCTAGTACATTTAAATACGACTGTGCAATTTACGATCAGAAATAAATAAGTTAAGGACTTCATCTCATAAGATTAAGGCGTGACGCTTGGCCCCATTATGGGTTCCGCTACTCAACACATAATCTCTCAAAACATAATTGATTAACACAGTGTCTTAACACTACATTCTCTCTACCTATCCTCCTATACGCGGGATAGGTAGAGAGCGTAAAGATTTACGCTATATTAAAGACAAACCAGGCTTAGTTATATTTTTTTAAAACTATATTCACTTAAATCTCTCGGATTAACACGTATTAACACGCATTAACAATGGATAAGTAAATCCATTGCTATCCTGTTGTGGTAATCATATCGTTCCGGGAATGACCCTCGATAGCTTTGATTGACGACGTCGTTTGCGGTCGCGCGATACTCTACACTTTGGTGCGTCTCTGCACTCGCTCTAGTTTTGAATAGCTTTTTATCCTCTACATATATATGTACATGTACATATATATTTACATGGGATATTACGTGGGACTGTAATCGTAATTATTATGGGTTCGATCTTCACTGGGTGGAATGATTATATTGTGATTATACATACATTCATTTCCCCGCTCTCGGAGCTTCAAAACGAAGTGTCTGAACTCTAAGTGCCTATCTTGCTACGCAGAATACAGAGTTACACGTTACTATTGATTCCCGTTTCCCTAGAATTTTAAAAGTTTTGAAGCGCTCTCTCAATGCTCCCTTACACTAACTAGAGATGATCTTATGACCTAAATATATGTAGATATCGGTAATGAAACAAATCGCAAGTAGTTTTAAGTAAAAATTACAATTATTCAACATGTTAAATAAGGATTACATTTTTATTTTTTAGTGACACAACTGTTGCTTTTTCAATTAAGTATTTTTTTAAAAAAAAAACGTCTAAGGCCCAACTACCTAATTATTGAGAAGTTTCACGTTAATCCGAGAAATTAGTATTTTCATTTCTTAGCTATAGTAATAACACAACACGCGGCGTTAAGTTCTGTCATCTACACCAAAATTGGGCGCTGTTAAGTAAATCTGATGCATGTGGTACTCGCGTGATAGCTTATTTATACTGATTCATTCACGTTTTCTGACCAGCGCGTGTTTGTGCGACGTGTGTTTGTTTATTGTTGTTATTCTTAAGTCTTAAACAATACATAACGAATGAATCACTTTGGAAATATAGTTTATTTTAAAATACTATAAAGAATACTACCCAGACCCACTATGAGACTATAAGACCTACTTACTACTTTTTTTATTATTGCTGGACTAAACTACTGTGTGTGTGTGTGTGTGTGTATAAGCTGTGGGTTCAATTTCCACTTGATGGAATGAAAAATCGTATATAGGTATAAAAAAAAACGCAGCATTGAGTTCCGAATATCAATATCTCGAGAATTCGGTAGGAATTGGGGCCTCAACAACAGGTTCCCCCTGTATACTACGCTATATGCAGGACAGTATGAAATTAAAAATCTATTATTCTGTATTGAAGAAACAGAAAGATCAGCATATTTTATTTATTATAAATCAATCAAATCATATAAGAGGAAAAGCTTGCTGAAACTATCAACGTTGGGTAAATCCCTTCAAGGATTTGGCTGAAATGTAATAATTTAATGAACTTAGAGGATAACAGCACGTAGCTATCTATACATATATATGTATAGATATATATATATATATATATATATATATATATATATATATATATATATAT
>DWAP01001093.1:0-17101 GCA_018230625.1 Heliconius eleuchia
GGCGACGTGACTCTACCACACGTACTTTAGTCGCCTCTTACGAAACCACCAGTACAAATCTGAAAATAGTCTGTAAAAATATAGATTTTAAAATCTTAAAATATTATCATTTTCTAGATATGGTAATAATCGAAGATGTTAAAAATTTTTACATGTAAAAAGACTATTTAGCCATGCCAAAAAGGTAGAGCTGAATGGAACTTATAAATAAATCGGACAAAGTGAGCTTTCCCGTTTGTGCCGGGAAAAAGCCCTTTGTGCATGACAGTAAGAGGATTGCTTGTAAAATCAGTTTTCCATTATAGGTAATGTTCCCTTATGTCTAATGAACTATTTTTTTCATCTTCTCGCTGTATCCCGCAAGTAGCAGGGTAGACAGAGGGAGCCTAATATTAAGACACTCCGCTCCCTATTTTGTGCCGAATTTTGAAGCTATTGCGTGTTGGGTTACGTAACACAACGCTGTGCTTTGCCTCGACACCAGAGCGAGGAAATTAAAATATCTATAAATAATAATTCATTTTCCTGAATAGTCACTAACCCACAAACGTCGCGTTTACAGTCATCTTAATGCCCCTGCGCCACGACGGTCTCAAGAATAGTTAATATTTTATAGATGCCGCAATATTATGTACAAATACATATTATGTATGTACTAAGATCTACGATGGCAAGCAAATATCATTATATATGTTGATATTCACTTAAAACCATAAAAATGTTTATTATTACGCAAATTAATTGCAACAAACACGTGAACGAACATTTAATACATACGTATATTCTGTCTGTTTGTGACGCAATCAGGGCCAAACTGTGGATTCGACTGTGATAAAATTTCATATAGAGATACAATTCTACAAAAATATTCGATAGGAAGAGTTTGCTTGTTTGTTTATTTGTTTAAATGCTTAGATTTCTGGAACTACTGGTCGGATTTTCATTTTTTTGTTGTTTTGAATGAAAGCTGCATTTCCCAGGAGTGCTAAATAATAAAAATCAAAGGGAAGGAAGTGTTAGGACACCCCGTTCCCCATTTTCTGCCGAGTTCAGAAAGCATTGCGTGTTGAGTGGTGGAAATCAACGCCGCACTTTGCCTCATCACCAGAGCGAAGAAAATATAAATGTAAATAAATATTTCATTACCTCGAGTGGGGATCGAACCCACAACCAATCGATTTTACAGTGTCATCTTACTCCTGCGCCACTACTGGCCTGTGTGCTATATAATGTGGATATATATTGAATTGCTTTAAGCGCGTAATATATGTAAGTACATCTATATTTTATAAATAAGTCACAGTAAGGCATTTTGTGACAAAAAAATATAGAAAATTTCAGTGTGATGTTTTAAGGTTTTTTTTTGACGGAGATATTGAAATTTAAGAGCGAAAGTTATTTCATTGTCAAGGAAATTTTATGAAAATCTTTGACTTCTATAGCATGTAATTTGGACGTATGCTTTTTGAGAAAATGTAAAATTAATATTCAACACTCTGGTTACGGCCGCAAGGCTCGAGTACCGCGGGTGGCGCCCTCGCCGCCGATGACATCCTCGCATGCAGCCACGTAGTACTTTCAATTTATCAAATCTATGAAAATAAGTTTTTCATGATTGAATGTACAAATTATATAATCGATGTGTTGGCAAATGCAGCACAATAAAATAATTATAGATGGTATGCGGAAGAAGCCACGAATGGGCCGCTAGTAATAAATATTTTAGGGGATATCACTGATTCAAAAACACAGGCTACGGGCCGCGCGGTGCGGGGGCTCGTAACCAAATAAACGACATGAAAAAGCATTTCAAGCACAAATTTACAATAAATTACCTCAAGATATCGAAAAAATTTTATAATTTTAATACTAAATTAAAGGATAATCTTATAAAAAAATAAAATAGAATCCGACTCTGTATTGTAACTTTTTCAAATGTGGGTCTACTTCAATTTATCAAAGCTAATATTGCTAAATTATTTCAATGTACCCACTCTTTATCTTATATATGTTATACTTCTGTTAATTGAATATTTGGTATTGTTTTCTTTTTTGTTTTTACTATGTTTGCTGATTCGAACGCTCACATTTATTAATATGTAAGATAAGTAACTCTGTATTTCTCTTTAAGTGAAATGTAATTTCTTTTGTGAAATAAATAAACTCTTTAAACACAAAAAGCAGACGACGGTTTTGTAAATTTTCATACATTTTCGATCTACTGTAAATTTTTATGTGGTTATTTGCTATTTATTATCAATTCATATTTCTCTATAGTTCTCGTCGTTTGTGTTTTTTCAAATCAAATTTCGTGGTTTGGTTGTTTTGTTTTATTCTGGTACTAACAACTCGCTCTCTCGCTTAAACTACTGAATTCTTTGCTTAATACGCTGAGTTACATTCCTGTTTTAATATATAATGTATGTTTGCAAAGCACTTAAGATTTCTAATGTAAAAATTATAAAAGCCTGGAACCAATACAATCTGGTCGAGGTTTGATTGTCTGTGCGTTTGTTCCTCTCGTCTCAGAAACGGCTAAATCGATTTAAGTGCACAATTGGCACTATTGTATTTAGGCAAACTTCCCTTAACATTAAGTTCTTGTTTTATTTCAATAGTTTCATAATTAAAAAGGTTATATTAATATGAACTATTCTGTAAATTGCTGTAAAATAAGAGTTTTATTGGCTAAAACTTTGGTTGAAAACCAATGTATAGATCTCAGAGCATTTAGCAAGGTATTATTCCCATTCGAGGAAATTAAATATTTAATATTTATTTTTTGTCCAGGCATAGCGCGGCGTTGAGTTCCGTCACTCAATACGCAATGCCTCTAGAATTCTAGCGAAAATGGGGAACGGAGTGTCTAAACACTAGGTTTCCTCTGTCCCCTGCTGTTTGCAGAATACAGTGTGAAGCTGAAATGAAAATTAGATAAATCTCCTTTTTAATCGCTCAAAGGTTCCATTTTAAAGCTTCTTCTATATAATTACCTTTTAAACTGCGGCTTTCAGACAATAGCCGTTTACGTGTCAGTCGATGAGTCAATTAGTATACCCGTCTAGTCTATCTGCTTCCCCTTTTATTCACTATTTGCAGATTAAAATATCGACTTCAATTTAAAGGCACTTTTAAAATAACATAGCTAACTCAAATATTAAGAATAATTTTATTGAGTACTTTTTAATTATAATACACTAGCATCTATAGCATATTTATTACTAGAATGATAGAAAAACGTCCTGCATAAGATTATCTTTTCATATTATAAAATCTTTAGTTCTTATTATTTTTATATAATTAAAAAAATTACGTACATATATATGGCTGCAACTTAAACGACTGTTTTTACGTTTAAAAAAATACTATTAAAGATTACATTTTTGAATGTGTTCGTATATTAAACCAGGGAGTAATTAGCACTCGATTTATAATTACAAAGTGTCACGTCACGTAATTTTAAATTAAATATAGATAATTAAAAAGGAATGAGTAAATAGGGTAGGGACACTGCAGGGTAGGCAGAGGGAACATAGTGTTGAGACACACCGTTTCCCACTTTCCACCGAGTGCAGGCATTGATGAACGGACCTCAACGCCGCTACCTGATTTTATAACGTCCATATTATTCTACTAATAATATGGAAGTTATACAATCTTCGTTGGAACTAGAATACTAAAGATATTTACTTATAAAATAATAATCATATAGACAAATATGCAGGAAACAAACATAAATTTTAATATAAACAATGAGGAGATATAGAAAATCTTACGAGAGTTTAAGTATCACCACAAATAAATATATATTTTAAAATTAAGGATCTAAATTAAATTATTTTAAGCTAAAACATAATATTTTCATATTTCATTATCAATTATAATAGACAAAATATTATTAAACATTCAAGTAGGTAATACAACAATATAGTATGTTTTTATTTGTAAGAATTGTACCTTATATATTTCTAATAATACATAAAAATATATTCTAATCATAGGAAAAGTAAATATAATATTTAAACAGTTTAAAGGATTGACAGCGATTCAGCCCCAAACCCTTACACTTTGGTCCCAGGAGCAGCTTGCAAGAGCTATGCCGCTGGGCGCCAGAGATATAGACGTCACTCTATTCTCGTGGCCATTCAACGTTCCTGTAAAGAGCATAAGCATTATTATTTATTACTGGCGGCTTCACCCGCTTAAATTTATTTTTATATAACAGCTAAATTATAGAAAATCTTTACATAAATTATAACCTATGTGTTATTATAATGTATAAACTATATTAATATCAAGTTTCATCTTAATCAGTTTCCCACTTCTTCGCTCTGGTATAGAGGCAAAGAGCGGCGTTAAATTCCGCCACTCAACACGCATTGCAACACACACGCACTTAACACTCCTTGACTAATCTGCTGTGTGTGTGTGACTTATTTTATTTCATTTTCATCTTAATCAGCTCAGTAGCTGTATCTCACAAAATCTACTGACATTTTGTGTAAAAGTGTTAAATATACAAGGAAGACAATGTAATCACATCAAATCAAAAATAATACTATATATGTGGATTTATACTATAATTAAAAAATTTAAAAAAAAAAACTACCAGTATGGGCGACTTTCATAGTATCCCAAGAATGGACAGTATTATCATCAGAACCAGCAAGAAGATAGCGGCCGCTAACGGAAAGACCTGAAAGTAGAAATAAATATTTTATATT
Source organism: Heliconius eleuchia (assembly GCA_018230625.1). Taxonomy (NCBI): domain Eukaryota; kingdom Metazoa; phylum Arthropoda; class Insecta; order Lepidoptera; family Nymphalidae; genus Heliconius; species Heliconius eleuchia. Next base: position 4,725 of record DWAP01001093.1, read on the forward strand.
TATCATTTATAATTCTTTTTTTTTTTATTTTATATCTCAATGTGTGATAAATACAACTCATAAACATTGATAGCGTCGCCTGCGAAAACCTTAGCCTTTTTTAGCTTTCAATTTATGATTAATTTTAGTATTCGAGATTTATTTAATTAAAACTGTCGTTCTAACGAAATAAACTATACTATTACATGTTTTATTATAGTTTGATTCTGACAATATTTTTACAATATATTAAATAGTCTTTAATAAAATCCCAATAAAATTAAGTGAAAGAAGGAAAGATTAAGGTTCCATCTCCCATTTTACAAATAGTTTATGAACATTAAAATTATATTCTTATAAATATGTTTTTATACAATTATATAGTGATTTAAAACAAACCACAGCTAGTAAAGCCGCTGGCGCCGGGGGGAGTGTAATGACCCAGTTGTTGATCACTACGGATATCGAAGAGACGGGCTGTTTTATCTTCTGAAGCAGTAGCAAAGGCTTGTCCGCTAGGATGATACTATATTGAAAATATAATATAAATTTATCATTAATAGTCTAGAATTTAATAAGGTGTCAACCTCATTGATTAATATAGTTTTTTTTTATATTTCGAAAAAAAAATGATTATTGATTTATTTTATTATAAATCATTCACAAATTGTTCTACTCTAACTACTAAAAGTTAGTGTCCTATTTCAAATAGTAACCTCATATAAATATTCGAATCGTTAAATATTTAAAAAAAGGAGAAAAACAAGTGATGTATGCAGAATATTAAATATTCGATAATATTCAATGAATCCCAGCAACCTGCACCTGCTATTATCGATTAATGTTAACCTGTTCAATGTTCATGTTCCAGTGAACTCGATTACTACTTGTTTAATCACACTCCGATGCATCCTAGACTTCACTAACGTTTATTTTCATAACAATTTTTATCATTGTAAAGATACACTCGTTTACATTAAATTATTATTGAGACGAGTACTTTGTTTTTTAAGCTTTAAAATTTTTATATCTGTTTTAGTTTTCCGGTTTTTTATTATTTTCGTTTTTTTTAAACAAGCAGAGAAAATGTATTAAGACAGTTAAGTGGAATCCACCACAGTCGCAGTCGCACTTACGGTCAGGCACTCTCATTATGTCCGTATAACTTATTCAATTTAAATTATTTAGTATTTCAATATTCATCTGTCCTATTCATTTTTCTAGAGAGATAGAAAGAACACTTTCACTTTCGGTACGATTTACGTCCGTAATTTATCCGACGTAAAAGAAATGGAAATATATGAATATAACAGAGAGTAAGAGAGCCAATCTCGCCATAGTTATCTTACATCTTTTTTTCATATAAATAAAAAACAAACTAATGTTATACAAGCTATAATGAAATTAATCGTAAATGAAATACACAAATAAAACGATAATCACTTATTACAACAAATTTCAAATTTGTTATCTGAAATATCGTCATTTGTCACTTAGTATACGCCACAATAAAAAATAGAGTCAGCTAAGAACTATATAACAAATAATAAATAAATAACACAACATAAATTTAAATCGCATTCGAAAAGGAAATGAGCCTCAAATTGACATTAGAAGTTATATCTTAGTTATTTTTCGTCTGTTTATTTCTCGTTTATTTCTCGTTTCGTATTTTCCTTTATAAAAAAATGTTGATTTGTACGAAAAAATGCTTTTGACGTCTGTATGGAAACTTCCGTATAAATTAATTTATTTTTAAAATAGGGGGTCGCTATTCAAAAATTCCTTCAATCAAGAACGTTTTAATTACGTACAATATAGTAGACATATAGGCAGATGGTCTATTTGCTCTTATGGATTTGAAATAAATAAATAAGAAAATTAAATTGTATTATTTCTTTCTTATTTGTAATATTTCTTTATACTGATGCTATTTTTATGTTGTTTAAGTATGTTATAGTTACCAATTTTATCTCTTAAAGTTGAAATAAAAAGTACAGAGTGGTTTTGTATGATTTTTTCTATAAAACTATTCAGCAGAGTAAAAAATTGAGAGTACTGTTACCCAGTTTCTTACCGGACATTTTTCTGATAATCTTTTCATGATTTAGATTTTCGAAGAATTTGAAAGTTAATATATTTCTCCCGAATTGAGGAAAATTATTTACAGAAAATTATTTAATATTATTGTATGATATTTTTCTTTCAGCTTTACACTGTATCCCGCATGTAGCTGGGTAGGCAGAAGTTAGCCTAGTGTTAAGACACTTCGATCCCCAATTCTAGGGGCAATGCGCAATGAGTGGCGAAACTCAACGCCGCGTTTTGCCTCCACCCCAAAGCGAAAGCGAAAGCGAGAAATGAAAATATTAAATATTTCTTTTCCTCGAGTGGGAATCAAACCCACAACCTATCGCGTTTACAGTCACACGCTTGTGCCCCTACGACAAATTTAGCCTCATATGGAAAATTTTATAACAATAATGTTTTGTACAGTTCCAACGTGCTTAATATAGCACATGTTGTGGTAGAATATCCCATTTTCACGTGTAAAAGCTGAAAATCGTGCCCGTACGTGGCGGCTAGCTTTTATTGCTATTAAAGGCTTTTAGGGATCAAAGTGAAATATGAACCAAAAAAGGTACACACCGACTGTAAAGATATTATGTGTAATATGTGTTCTATAATTAAAACTAAAGGGATAAATTAATATAATTTGTAGGTACTTAGGCCAGTCGTGGCGTAGCGGCACAAAGTGTGACTGTAAAACCGACGGCTTGTGGGTTCGATCCCCACTCGAGGAGATGAAATATTTATTAAGATTTATATTTCCATTTCTTCGCTCTGGTGTCGAGGAAAAGCACGGCGTTGACGGTGGCGTTCTGCCACTCAACACTCAATGCCTCCATAATTCGGCAGAAAATGGGGAACGGAGTGTCTTAACAGTAGGTCCTTCTGCCTACCCTGCGGTGTGCGGGATACAGCGTGAAGGTGATTTATTTATTTATTTTAATTTGTAGGTACTTACGCAAACACTATTCACGTCAGCCTCGTGGCCAAAAAAGGTTTGTTTTTCTTTTTCAGCGCGTACATCCCACAGCTTACAAGTCTTGTCGACAGATCCAGTTACATAAGTTTTCATGTCTACGTAATATAATTTTTTTAAAAAGGTGAATAAAATCACAAAAAATAATATTTACTTATATTCTTTTACAAAGTACTAAGCTTAAAAAATCAATCATTTAACACGTACCTGGTGATAAAGATATAGTTACAACATCACCGGCATGAGCGTCAAATTCCACTTCTCTTCTACCAACTTCCAAGTCCCAAACGCATCTGTAGTGATAAAAAATATATGCAAAGCAATGAGTGTTACTTTTAAGGATAATAATGAATGTTATAAAATTACTTACAAGGTAAGTACTTACTTATGTATGCTTACGTATGGCTTAGTGGTCAGAGCTCTTGGATGGTTTCAAAAGGTTCTGGGTTCAAGTCTCGTAAATGTAAATTCTAATACGTTTTCTAAAAAAGTAAATTACTTACATTTTCATATCCCCGGATCCTGTAAGGATATGAGTGTCGTCAAGAAAACGACAGCTACTAAGAAAGCCCTCGTATCCAGCAAGTTCTCGTACCATCTTTGCGGACCCAGTAGCGTCTCGATTGTTGACGTCGTACACCGTACACATGTTATCCATTCCTCCGCAAGCTGACATTTAAAAAAAATATCATATATATTCTCAACACGATTCCTTCCCATTTCATATATTTAAATCGAACATGATTATTAATCTATATACCTATAAAAATAATAAATAATACCATATAATACTTATAAAAATCGATGTATTCGATTGATAATTACCTACAAAATTTCCAGATGGTGCAAAAGCAACGCTCATAACCCAAGCGGAACGAAGTGGTATTACTTGCACTTTGTTACCGCTCCAGGTGTCCCAGATAATTAACTTGCCATCAAGTGAACCCGTTACGCAGTGCCTGCAATTAATTAGATTTCAGATTAGGTACAAGATATTTCTAACTTTCATTTCTTTCTGTATATATGGTTGTGGGTTCTATTTTTAATTAGATGTAAATTCAGGTTCCACATGCGTAAATCCCACATATCAGTCTTTAATGTGGTCTATATGCAGTTCTGGTCTTCCTACATAATACAACGAGATGTAATATTAAATAAAAAATACCGGAGTAATGGAATTGAACAAACAAAGTAGTAAGTAAATCAAAAGAAAATATTCATTAAAAACAAAAATTTGGTTTACAAACTAGCTATATTATCAATAATATCAACGTAAAATAAGTATTTAAAACTATTACGATTAAAAGTAACACGAAATATAATACCAGAATAAAACAAAAGTTAACCAAACCAAAAAAAAATATATAATAACTAATCTTGTACTTCGTATAAGCGAAAAGAAGCAAAGAAAAATATGAATTAATAACTAACAGCAAATAACCACATAAAATTTATAGTAGATCTAAAATATATGAAAATTTCCAAAACCGTTAACGTTGTCTGCCCTTTCATGTTGTTCATTCCGTAGCCGAGCTCCCGCACTGCGCGGCTCTTTCGCCTTGTCATTTTGTATCAGTGATATATCCTAAAGTATTTATAATAATGATATACAGTAAAGTATAATTTCAGTCTAGATGAAATACTAAAGTGACTATTATATTTATTTTCATAAGGATGAATATCAAATTATAGAAAATACAGTACTTTCTATAGTTTGATATTCATACCTCGATAAACTTAAATTAAATATATTAAAATAGTTGCTGTGGCTCAACTCTCAGAAATAAACATATACCATTGCGAATTTTTTTGCAGGTTTTTTAAAGGAAAATATTTTTGTAGAACGTAATTTTGATGTGTCTCATAGGTTGAGTCATAAATCGAGAATATTCCAAATATGACAAAAAGTTTACGTCCATCCTAAAACCCTCAAGTATCTCCATATGAAATTTTATCACAATCGGATCAGCTATTTAGCCGTGATTGCGTCACAGACAGACAGATAGACAGAGTTACTTTCGAATTTATAATATAAGTATCTATAGATTAACCTTTAGGATTACGTTTTTCTTGACTATTAAACAATAAAACATAATTTAAACAGGTTTACTGTTAAGCCCAGTTTTAAATAATATACGTTTACATTTCCACCAACAAAGAGTTTTGTATTTTGTAATTATTTCGCTTCGATCCCTAGAACTGAGCGACTATAACACTGTCTGCTCACTCGGTCATTTCATGCCGGACGGCATTGGTGGAAATACAAATTTGCAGTTTACTCTTCAACCACTCAGTTCACCAGTTCAACGTAGTCCTTAATGGGCCCGCTCCGCTTACGGTGGAGACCGGGCTTTCACGCTGAGTTATCTCTGTCTATCTTGCGGTAAAAAGCGTGAAGTTGAATTTATTTAAAAAAATTGTTTGCTTATCTAGACAGGAACTTAGTAACGTAGTTTTAAAACTGTCATAAAAACGATAATTTCATTTTCCGTTTCCTATTTAAATTGACATCCGAATGCAATAAAACTTAGTTGACAAACTAATAAGATTGCTGACGCCATGAAATATCATAATTTACCATAAGAATTAAATGTTTCTGTAATGTGACATTTTTCTAATTTATGTAATACAACCTATGTTGGTTGTTTATATTGTAATTATGTCTATTGTAAATTTGAAAAAATGTCCAGTATCAGATATGAGATGAGGATTGTATTTATTAAGTCAATAAGTTGTGACTTTTAATATAATAATTATGTATCTATATTGTTTCTCGAACTTTTGCAGTTTATGCTGCAATGTACTTTGCTTATTTTAACGCTGCCACTTCTAGTATATATATATATATATATATATACTAGAAGTGGCAGCGTTAAAATAAGCAAAGTACATTGCGGCATATATATAATACATATATATAACAACAACCAAACACAACAAGAGAACCAACACCAGAGTTGGTTATAATTAATTTATTCGCATTGCGATAGCATTGCTCTCTCAGGTATAAGTGGTCCGACGCATGTTAGATTAAGGCTTTGCAATTGTAGCGTACTAATAATCCTAGATGCTTCGCAATTTATAAATATATTATTATTTATTTTCTATAAGTTTGTACAGAATTTCATTCGGATTGAATTTTGAGGTATTGTTAATAATCAGAAAGCAATTTTGCAAACGAATTTTGGATGATAGATAGAAAATAGAAATACATAGGTATTTTAATTCTTACATCCTAAAACACACGTTGCACTCGATATACGTTTTATAATGAGATTTCATGCAGTAAGTACTTTCTTGTGAAGTATTAAAATATGGATTTAGATATGGAATACTTGACAGTAACTGATTCCTTTTTTCTGAGGTAAAAAATAAGTGTAACATGTTTTTTTTTATAAGACTAGGACGCTGTTCCCTGCTTGCTTCGTTAACCTACCCCCAGCTTGCAATGATAAAATAAATAATAAATCGCCGCCACAATTATGTTCGGGCGTGAATTTGCTTTAAATAAACGACCAGACAACGTAATTATATGTATACCAAGTCACCCGCGACGACGGAACACATTTTTGTATAATAAAAAGAAATTATTTTTGTGTTTAAGCCTTAGAACAGAGTGAAAAATTGGTGTAGCAAAAAATGTATTATCTCTGTTAACAGCATTCTATTTTAATATAACCTATCAAAATCTATATAAAACAACAAATTTTCATGTATTATACTTACCTAGAATCCCCACTGTAGTGGACAGAATTGACTTTATTAATATGGCCTTTTAGAGTTTTCTTTGTGATGAGCCTTATCTTTGGTATGTCACCCATATCTCCACATTTTTCAGCAAGTTTGGCATCTGCGCATTTTTCTTGTTCACTCTGTTAAAAATACAGCTATTAAATACTTTTTTACCATTCTTATTAGGCACATAGGTTAATAAAATTAACAAGAAACCATAAAATAAAAAAAAACCTTGATTAAGATTAAAGTAAGCAAGAAAATAGCGTATAGGTATGTGTGAGTCTATTCGCAATATATTAAAACAGATTTAATTAAAACTGATATAAAAATATATTTCTATATATGATATTATGTAGTGAAAATGTGTTAATTCGCCTAATAAACTTTATTATGGTATCTTTTAAAGGATCTCGTAATGTAATATTAGTAACTATAATAAAGATTACCTTCGCTTTGGCAATTAAGTCGTTCAATTCTTTTTTAAGGGCCGCTGTTTCTGGATCGTCCTTAGGCATTTTGCTGTGTACTCAGAGAGTTGTTGCTAGTGGCACAGTGCTCACAATTGTGACAGTTTACGAGGTAACCAGTGCTAATGCAATTAGCCTAATTGGATTGTTATTAGGTGCAGAAGCTTTACAGCTGCCCTACTTTATTCGATATTTCTTATTTAAGTTGAATAGATAAAGGTGATTACGTTAGTGCACGAAGCATTGGTTTTTTTTATTTAAAAAAAATAAAAGGTACTTAACTATATGTATGTTGGTTAAAATAAATAAGTTAATCCATTTTTGAACACCGATTTCCCCTCTTTCGTGCCTTACATTTACATATATATTTTTCTTTGTGGTGTAGATTTTGAAAATTGGCTTTATTTGTAGCTTAATAACGTTGTTGATTGGTCCCTTGTGGATTGTCAACAATATCGTGTCCTATACTTTTTTTTATCTATACAGATCTTTTATAATCAACAGTTTTGTTATGATCTTAAGATTAAGATTCCACTTTTATTTTTAAATAAAACATACTCTGTTTATAATTAAATATTTATGAGAATATTTTATCATCATTATAATAATCATCCGTTTGCTTTTGAGCGTATTAGTAGGTATAATATATCCAGGAACACACTAATGAGCTCTATCTTCAGTTCTCTTATAATAGGTTGTCTTACATCAAAACTTTTCGAAATTCAATATAATTATATATGTAATTTAAGAAGTTCATGGACCGCCAACACAAACTACAACCAAAAACTTTTAAGGGGTTCCCATATATCCCCAGGCTTACAGCCACTTGGAGATCAGAAAAATTAAGCTATTGTTACGTTAATAGAAATAAAAAGTGAAATTAGTCATGTTATCTAAACTTATACAGTACTTCCCATGTATTTAGGATTATTAAAAAAACACAAACGTATATTTTGAGTTAATTTCATACAAAATTACTACATGCGGCCGCAAATTTAAATCTTGCCAAGTTTATAAAACTTAGCAAATTTAAATATTTGTCATGTTTTCGTTGACTTATTTCATTTTGAATATACACATAATAATGACATTTGTATGGAGCTCTCGGACGACGAGTCCGATTCGCTCTTGGCCAGCTTTTACATATCTAGATAACTTTTTCACAACAAATGTGTGAGTAATCAACAATTATACATTTATTTTCCATTTACAGAGTCAAATTAACTACAACTTCTTCACTTACACCATTTTACTCAAAATTAACAGTCATTTATTTATAATATAAATATGTGTATTAGCCATTACATATACAAAAAACATCTTTTAAATCCGTCCATTAGTTCCCAGTATTTCGCAACATACAATACAATAATTATTTGTAAAAATATAATAAATACTATAGATTATTTTAAAGTTACTGAAAAAAAAAAAAGTAACATTTAAAAAATAAAATAACGATATGAGGTAACTTGACTCGTGAGTTTAGTCACAACTAAAGTATGAAGTGAGCTAGTTAAATTGCCACAAACATTCTGGAAGCTAATTTGTGTCCATACGTGACGAGAAATTTAAATGAAAACAGTATTCCTAATTAGAGTACTTATTTACCCTATTAATGCAAGAATCATACAATTTTATTGTGCCCATTATTTGTTTAATAAGCATATGACCCATATATATAAGCGTAGGTAAAGGGGGAGCCAGGTGTGCCGTACCCACGCCAGGATAGTCTGGTGCCCACCCCAGAATTTCTACTTACAGCAAAATTTGCCCCAAAAAAATTTTAAATTTTGAACAGATGCTCGTGTTATTTACACAAACATATTTGTTCAAAGCTAAAGTCCAGGCACAACCGTAAATATAAAAATTGCCTACTATTCTGGGCAACTTTACTATTTCAATATTTTATTATTTCATATAAATCATTTGAACTATTATAGTTATTCATCGAAGATTTTTTATGTCAATGAAAAATGTCTGAAAATGTCTAAATAAATCACGCTTCAAATTTTAACTTGTATGGTTCATCAGATGTTACCGATCTTCTCTGAACTTTTGTTAGGACGAAATTTTATTATTTCTTGTAGTTCATCTGAACCGTTCTGTTTTTATGGTTCTTTATTAGATATAAAAGATCATCAATTCTATTGTGTCAATAGAAAATGCAACTTTTGTTAAGGATGTTCTTAATTATGTCTTAACTGGACTGTTATAGTTATTCATCAGATTTTCTAATTTTATTACATCCACAAAAATGCTCATAACGTTTGACAATCTGATGATCTTATTTAATTATTTGTTAAAGTTTAATTGGACCAGTATTAGGATTGGGAATCGTAGAATCTCTTTTCGAATAATTTAGAAACTAACATATAGACGATATTTAATTTTATCTTGTTTTTTAAAAACGTTAACCGTTTCTGATTTCTAACAATAGGTATAGTATATTATTCAATCAGCGTCCCGATAATTGCCACTTTAATTTTGAAGTACATGTAGGTAAAACATGATGAGTTTAAAAGCTGTATACCCAAAGTGACCATTCTTTAATCGGCTTGAAACGGGACATCGGTTTTTATTCTCGTTAATTAGCAATTTTATTTTATTAATTATGACGTAATACAATAGGCATATACATTTAACATTTATACAGCTAAACCAGACTATTTCATATAGAATACTACAGCTTATTTTCGTTTTGCTGGTTGTTCATTTTTGGCTTTTGTTTTTTTATATATGTATGCGTTCATTTGTTAGTGCGCTTACGTTTTCTTTATATTTTTAAAGTGTGGCTATCAGCTTATGGTTGTTAAAATTTACGGTGTTTTAGTTTTAAAGTGTTTCCATTTGGTTTTTTTCTTCGATGCGCATGGGCGTACCGCGACATTCGAAACGCTTTTTAGTTGATAAAATTTTCGCACCATTTCAAAGAATGAGATGTCAATTTTTACGTTCAGGTGCCATTCTTGACGACATCAGGGCATACAATCGAAAAACGGGACGGTCCCGTTCAAAACGAGATATGTGGTCATATTATGTATACCTATGTTTGATTGATTGCGATTTGCGACGGATAGCCACGGTCATATTAAACATTCAAATCATATCGCTTAAACTAGCAATGAACTAAAATACCTATTTCTAGTAAGTAAAGCCATATTATTAAAATAAATATATTTAAAATATTACATGTACGTATATTTAAAATATATACCTTACCGGTAATCTGTATAATTCGATAATCTGTAAATTACTTTAGCAATGTAAAGAATAACGTCGAGATATTGGAAGTAATATAAAAATAATAATATTCATATTCATAATATTTCATACATTGGCTGGAAACCCCAGGTATTTTATGCATTACAACATACATATATAATATTTGAATGTTACCTTACGTAAGTATTAGAATATTATTAATTTTAAGTTCTGTCCACCTGCAACAAATCTAAAAAAAACGCGACAAACCCAGTCAAAAGCGAGTCTAACTCGCATACCCAGGGGTTTCGCACCAATTTCAGAATTACAATTAGTAAGAGAAGTAAAAGTTGCAATTTATAAAAGTTGCATATTGCGTTTTGATTCAAGTACATTTGAACATTACTCCGTTATACTATCTGACTGAAACTTTTAATGATTTTTCTTTATATGTATTTCTTTCTTTCAAAAAAAATACTTGTGAAATATTCTTTCTACAGCGATCTGAAAGTTAATATTAACCATCACTCAACTGCATTCACGGCCTGAGTTAGAATCGATCGAAAATCTTAATAATACATGTATTAAAATATTTGTATTCTATAAGCATTGTTGTTTATAGTAGACTAGTAAAAATGCAAGCACTTATCTTAATATTAAAAAAAAAACTATTTATATATAGTGATTCTCGTAATAAAAATAACATTGTTTTACTGTTTCATGATACAAGTCCATTTTTTAACATGTTATCAATGAGCTATGCCTATAAAATTTTCAGAGATTATTTCACAGTAGTTTTTCAAAACTACATTTACAGTAGTACAGTACAGGAATTATTATTCGCTACAACCCTTGAAAGTTTTTGATATAATTTGGCTTATTTAAAAACGATTTGTTTATATGTTTAATAGAATTTAAAAAAAACTAATATTAAAAATAGAAATTAATTATCATAAGTAAAATTAGTTTCATAGAAAAAAAATATTTCAAGTAGCAATTACAAAAAAATTTGCAATAAATAAATTTTTGTGGTTTTTGTCAATCACAGTAGGTACGTGTGAAAATTAATATCAACCACCACCCAAGTGCATTACCCAATTCACCGGCTAAGCTAGGATAGCTATACAATATACAAAATATTTATACTGTATAAACAGTGTTTGATTATAGTAGACTGGTAAAAAATGGAAACACTTGCAAATATTATATAGATAAACCAAAAAATTTTGGATAAAATCAATAAGACGAGTTCACTTTGTATCGTTATATCTACAGTTTTTAAAATTTAGTAAATATCTAACTGTCACGGTTTCATTCTAATAACAATGTCTTTTAGAACTGTTAATGTCCACTGAAGTGTAACAGTCCACGGAACTTTCTCTATAGCAAATTAATTTTACTTTACTACATACTATGGAAGAACTAGGACAGTTCGTTTTTATTTTGTAATCTTTATCAACTTAATGTAACGGAGTTCTTTGGTATCTACATAAAAATCTAAAGTCTAGCACCCATCCATAGTATATGGTATACTAACACATACATAATACACATACGTAAATATTTTTTTCATACTGCCGATATAATATGATTAGTTATTAATGCCGATATAAATGTAACAAATCATCAAAAAGCTATCAGTTAGCATAAATTGATTATTGGATGAATACTTAAAGCATATTATAGAGTGGACGTTAAATACTAGCATAAATACGTATTTGAAATATTAATATTTTTTAAATATCCATTAAAAAATATCCACTTTCATATTTATGATTTTGATGGGATGTTTGTATTTCTGTTTTAGTAAACAATGTTTCCATTTTTAATAGCAAATACTTATGCATAATAGCTACAAGTGCACAAGCTACTGTACAAACATCAAATAACAAACATGAAATAACCCGCATGTGGAATTTGCGTAAGGTAACCATTGTACCAATAGTTTT
>DWAP01001094.1:0-17097 GCA_018230625.1 Heliconius eleuchia
CGACACCACCAGTACCAGGATGATCCTATTCTAGGCCGGGATCACACGGCACAAGTATGTATACCTACCTCAAATATACTGTGAAGATAAATACTATAACTTTAAACTTTTATTAAATCAAACAATCAAGGCTATCGTAGCACAGTGGGAAAGCACGTGACAGTCAACGCGTTGGTTATGAGATTGATTTCCACTCAGGATAAATATTTTACTCAATTCTTCGCTCTGGTATACAAAACGAGGACTTCAATTTAACTGAAACACATAGATTTTTTGTCAGAAAGTGAGGAATGGAGTATGTTAATGCTAGGTCCCCATTAACGTTCCTATGATAAATTAAAAAACATGTTTTTGTTAAGAAAAAAGCAAATAAAAAGTAGTCATTAGAGTTCAATATTCACGACTAATATCTCAAGGGGCGTACTCGTGCGGTATCTCACGTATCAGTAAAGTACACAATACAATGAAGTAGTTGGCAAAACAACATCATTTAACTCTTAATTACTGTGTGTAAGCAAGAATTGCAGTTAACTCAGAACGAACGTGCTTGTGCTTAGGTTGGAGCACTTAGAAACGATTAAGGGTAAACGGTATTTACAAGGAATAGAATTAACGAAAATAAATCTCCACGTATGTAGTATGGAGCCGGTCGAGGCGCAGGAGCAAATGCGAGTAAACGCAACGTGGGTTCAATTTCCACTCGGGTAAATAAACATTTAATGTTTTCATTACCTTGCTCTGGTAACGAGGCAAAGCACGGCGTCAAGTTCGACATACGCAATGCCTCGAGAATTTGACGGAAACTAGAGAACAGAAATGCCTTAATCGGTACAGTGTCCTAGGTTCTCAGGATCTTTCTGCCTACCCAGCTGTGTATGGGATACAGGGTGAAATGAAAAAAGTATAGATATATTCACCTATATATTATAGGTATTTATAAAACATGACTGTTGTTAAGTATTTTGATTCATTATTTCCCAATTTTAATTTATAAAATAAAAACTCATGATGATTACAAATTACGATATAACATATTTTATTATTGAATAAATGGAAAGATTTACGATTAATAATAAAATTATTTTAAATATATATTTTTAATTAAATTATTCAAACAATGGAGATGTAAATTGTATACCTTTCGGTGTCTATTTCGGCGTTTCAATTTAATAAACGACAAGAATCTAAGTAATATTGAGATGAGATGAAAGGTACGAATGCTTGAAATATTAAGGAGATCAAAATATATTAGCAAATTCTACTATGTAGCGCTGGAGAGATTTATAAGTGGACCTACGATTATCTATAGAAACTTCTGGATCGAACCCTGTACATAGTTTAGCCAGTTCTAACTAATATATTTCTCAATAAACGTGACCGTATTGGTACAAAACTATTTTTATCAATCATTAAGTGTTTTAAAAATAAAAAAAAGAAACAATATTATGGCTTTCTCCAATTTCACGCTGTATCTGAAATGCAGCAAGTTAGAAGGAACTTTTGTTGCTATATATATTAGATGTTAAGTGGCGTACATATACGCTTTGTCATGTTACCAGAGCTAGAAAATAAAAAGAATTCATTCCCCAAACTGGAAATTGATCCCACAACCACTCACGTTTTCATTAACACACCATGATAGTCTCGACCATAAAGATAAAACAATTAAAATTTATTTTAAATTACTGACATTATTTTATATACGCTTTTCATTAAATGTTATTCCATTAAATACAGGCAAAGTAATTTTCAATAATTAATAATATCGGAAACGACCTGATTATATTTCACTACCCCCTCGACTACAAAAGTGCTCTTCACTTACGGTCGCGATGTCTAATGAAATTCTTGGCCGCGTAATTGATTCTATTATATCTCGTTAAATCGATCGTGTGTTTAAACAATGAAATATAGAAGAAAATGCTGTATAGAAGTATTCGTTTCGATTTATAATAGTTTAATAATGCAAAAACTCAATTATTATACTCGTAACTCATATTTTTTTCATTTCACGCTGAATCCCGCATATCTGCAGCAGAATAGGCAGTGCTAGTGTTAAGACACTCTTTTTCCTAATTTTTGAGACAATGGGTGTTAAGTGCCAGTCGCGGCGCAGACACACAAATGTGCGATTATATACGTGAAAGGAAGTAGGTTCGATTCCCACTTGACAAAATAAAATAATTAATATTTTAATTTCCTCGTTCTGGTAAAGCGCGGCGTTAAATTCCACCCCTCACCACGCAATGATTCCAGAAATGGAATCATTCCCGAACATACACAGACCTGTGTATGTTCGGGATACAGCGTGACCCTGCTATTTCTTTTTGGCTGCTAATACGAATAAAATCCATTTCCATACGCCATTTCTATATAACACTCGTCAATGTATGAACATCAATAATTTTTTTTTACACAGCATCAATTTGTGTACCCTTTTGTGTACGTACGTTCATTAGTTTCGGTTAAAAGTAATGAGTCGAATTAACTTTATTGATCTATTGTATAGAACTTTGGGTCAGTGGTTTAGATAAAAATAAAAAAAGGTTAAATTTAGAGATCCTTATCTTTATCTTTATCTTAATTTGTAATTTTTAATTTTTTTTTAAACGACGAAGCTATTGTGACGTATTTAAGCTACGTCAATAATAGTCGCGTCGGTGAGTTCCGCTAGTCAATACGTATTGTTTCGAAAATCTGTCAAAAAGTGGGGAGCGGATTTTTTTAACATCACGGTTCTTCTGCTTTCCCTGTTATGCGGAAAAAATCATGTCATAGATTTTATAGTATATAAAAAAATATCACTGAAAGAAACTTAGTATTCGCTTAAAGTAAACAAAGTATTCGCTTTCCAAACATATACTATATGTTTATTTTTAAAAAACATAAATCAAGTATTTATCATTAAGCTGCAGAACCCTCTACATAACTCAACAGAAATTTAATTCAATCAAATGAATTAATTCTCACAGAAAACTAAGTTCAACGCGGGCGGTCAACAGATAACAATGATACACGTAGTTCATAGAGAAGATAGTTTTGGTTGTAATTTGACATGTGCAATATGAGGATAGAGGTATAAAGTTCGATGTCTATTAGAGGTAACATTTTTAAATGTGAAAACCTTTTCTTGTTTGTCTTTCAGATATAATGTAAATAAAACAGAACTATAATATCTAAAGTAAGATATGTTACATAAGAGTAAACATATGCATAAGATTTTTTTTATTTGTTTCTTTTGTTTCATATAGCAGGCCTTGTCACTAAAATCCAGTGTTACAACATTATATTCTCCTCTATCCATCCGAATTCAAGACACTTGAGTTGCAGAACTCAACATCGCATTTTGTTCTACCATAGTGGGAAAACGAAGCTAATTCTTACCACCATGCGAAAACCGAACCCTACGTGTTTACGCTCAGGCGCTCGTCATCGTCATCAACCTTTTCATACATGCCGGGGCGTCCTCATGCTAATGCTTCTTTCTTTATTTTTTCCCACACAGCGAAGTAGACAAAGGGAACCTGGGAAGCTAGTTTTAAGATACTCCGTTCCCTTTAAAAAACTTCCATTCGACACTTTCCACCGAATTCTAGAGGTATTGCGTGTTGATTAGCGCAACTCAAAGCCGCGCTTTGCCTCGTTACCAGTGCGATGGAAGAAAAATATTTAATATTTCATTTCCTCGTGTGGGAATCGAATCTGGCGTGACTGACTACGACTGGCTTTTGTCTTTTACAAGATTCTATGAATTATACTATGGGTAAAGCTATTCTTACCATATGTAACTTAACAAACAGCATATATAAAAAATCAGCTTTCACTCAAAGTGGGGTCGGCAGATCAAGAGTTAAAATACTCCGTTCCTCATTTTGTAGCGAATTTTCTAGATATTGCGGGCTGAGTGGCGGTAACTTAGTGCCGCGTTCCGTCTATCAGACCAAAATGCAAATAATTACATAATAGAATTGAAAATTTTAATTTAAATATAATCATTTTCTAAATAAAATTCGAACAAACAACCGTCGCGCATACAGTAATACGGTCAACCACTACCCTATTACGATGGCATTATATAGCATGTAGGTACATACACACCTTCTAGAGGCATCTCCAATCTCATACATTTCCAATATTCGAACTAAATAGATAAGGCAAAGTGAAGACATGAGCATTCCATATTAATCTCGAGTAAAAATAGTTTTCAAGTGAATCATATTTTGTGATACAAATGATCGAGTTGTTTTATTATGGATTTCGATAGGTTTGATATATTATATAAATCAAACCTATCGAAGCCAGTCGTGGCGCAGAGGCACAAAGTGTGACTGTAAAGTCGACTGGTTGTAGGTTCGATCCCCACTCGAGGAAATAAAATATTTACTGACATTTATATTTTCATTTCTTCGCTCTGGTGTCGAAGCAAAGCGCGGCGTTAAGTTGCAACACGCGATGCCTCCATAACTCGGCTGAAAGTGAGGAACGGTGTGTCTTAACACTAGGTTCCCTCTGCCTACCCTGCTGTGTGCGGGTTACAGTGTGAAGCTTATTGATTGATATATTATAGATTTTGGGGGTTGTGTAGCCATATGGTAAGATATGCTACTCTTATGTATTCATAATATATGTCTGTCCGTTTGTATGTCACAACCACTTTATTACAAAACTGTTACTGTGTTAGTTGTATTATTTTTAATTTTTACCCTGTATCCCACATACAGCAGTGTAGGTAGAGTGAGCCTTGTGTTAAACACTCCCATTCATTCCCCACGCACCGCCCACTTATAGAGAATTGTATATTGAGTCGCGGAACTCAATGTCAAAATTTATCAAGCTATCGCAGCCATCATATGAAAAACACTTATTCCCTTGGGAAAAGAATCCACAACCGTCGCGCTTATAGCCACACTACGTACCGCTAAGCCACATCTGTTTTTATTACCTATAATACAATACAGAAGATATATAAAAATGAAATGAACGAATCTGTAAACCAGTTCAAGTAGGTGCTTAACAAGCCCGTAACAGCTTTTAAATATTGAAAAACAATTAACATTGATCTCGTACAATATAAATATTTGTACGGACGTTTATTACAATGTTACTTTCTAATATTTGTGATAATAGTAACGTTTTAAACGAACATATTGAAATGAAGTTCGTTTGGTTATTACTTTTTGTGAAATCTCTTTATAAATTATATGTCTTCTTATGCAAGTGAGTTTTTGTATTTGGATAGTTAATATATTTTAGTTCATATACAACTTTGATCTGGGAACAGAGTTTCTTAATACTAAGTTCCCAGGTTCCCTTTGAACATTCTTTTATGTGATCGTAGTACATCGTAAAGCTAAAAAAATCTAACTTAGAGTAAGCTTTAGGTATGCTTATACCTAAAGATAATATAATTTTATGCAAATAAAGAGTTTAGAAGGTATCGTGGCGCAGGGGCATAAGTGTGCGACTGTAACCGCGACGATTGTAGATTCGATTCCCGTCGGGGAATGAAATATTTAATATTTAATTTTTTTTGTGGAAAGTGGGGAACGGATTGTCTTTATGAAGAGTCTTAGTCTTAATGTCTAAACGCTAGATTTCCTAGATTGCCCTGTGCCTATCCTGCTATATTCGGGATACAGCATGAAGCAAAAAAAAAAGAAATATTATACTCATAATTTCCCATATCGAGAATAATAAAAATCTCTAAGAATGAATGGCACTTAACTAATTTCTATAGGAAGAAATCATTATTAATGAACTGGTACACAAAAGGTAAGCTAATCCTCACTAAGTCCATACTTCGATGTAAATTACCTCCTCTATATAAACCGGCGCATAAGAAATGCTTTTACAATATTAAAGCTATAAATTAAGTTGTAGTTACGTTTGTGAGATTTATTGGTATTTAAATTATTTCATGTTTTCTTTTGTAATTGTTTTGTTTATTTTTATCTTGGAATTTTGGGAGACAGTGTATGGCTGTTAACGTAGGTTGTAGGTTCGATTCCCACTTCAACTCACACACAGATTCTGCGGTACAAATCTATGAAAGTCTTGAAAGGGTGCTCATTTATTACTACAATATTTTAATGAGCAAAGCTTAGTGTGAAACGCGTTTCCCTTTTAACTATAATAGTGGAATTTTATATATATTTTTAAACCATTACTCCATACTTAGAAACTAGGTCATTTGTACTAAACATTTCGTGTTACATGAAAAATCGCTCGGAGAGCGTGAAAACAATTTTAATTGCAAGGCCATGACATTGATGTTATTAGCACTAAATAAAGATTAAGATTTAATATATATTTTTAATTTTATTCTTTTTTTTTCGTAGTTTATAGTAAAGAGTGGAATAGTTGTTGGGTCGAGTCCCACTCGATGGAATAATTTCCGCCACTCAACACGCAATGTCTGGGAGATTGGACGGGAAGTATAAAACGGAGTGTGGGTTCTCCACACCTCCACACTAGTGTGGGAAAAAAAGCTTGAAGTTACTACATTATATAGAGAAATAGCTTAAAGGAATACATACGGGTGTGAATTAATGTGTAAGAAAATGTGTGAAAATATAGTTGACTATGTATTGGAATTGAAATATTAAAATTGGAAATGAAATATAAAATCATTTAATTTCTTCGCTCTGGTGTCGACACAAAGCTCGGCGTTAGGTTCCGCCACTCAACGCGCAATGTCTCCAGAATACAACGGAAGGTGAGGATCGGAGTGTCCTAACACTAGGCTCCCTCTGCCTACTCTGCTACATGCGGGATACGAGTGAAGTTCAAAAATATAAGAATTATACAAAGAATATAAAGGTCGCTAATTCAGTGGCTGCACAGTAGCGTTCTAATGACCGCGGCGCGTTTCACCTGTTTTGTAGAAGTGCAAGTTTTCAGGTCACACTGTTGTACATTACTCCCTAAACAAGTAAGCTTAAGCTCAAATGATGGCGTATAAAGCTCCAAATTAGGCTTTTTTTCTTATTTTAACTGTAAATTATATGTTAAGAGGTTTTAACACTACTTCAAGAGCTATTTTGTTTTTACTTTCACGTTATATCCTGCATAGAGCAGGGTTAGTAGAGTCGGGATATTATGTTCTTCGGCAAAACTCAACATTACGTTTAGTCTTATCAACCGAGCGAAGAAATTACAATGATTAATTACCCTGAATGGGAATGAAACCCACAACTGTCGCGTTGCGATCACGATGGAATTAATTTTAAAAATATCTAGAGAGTAAGAAATAGAGTGTGTTAGGTAAGTGCTCGCTGATTTGCATACCGTGTTCTGCACTTACCGCGTAATTCAACATATCTTTTCTAGCTTAACGCTGTATCCCTTCACATAGGAAGGTATGTAGAGGGAACCTGGTAACTAGTGCTGATACTCTCCATTTCCCATTTTACATTACCAGACCAAGGAAGTAAAAATATTAAATATTTCTTTTCCCCGGGTGGGAGTCGAATCCACAACTTGTCAGATTTACAATAGCACTCTTTTTCACCTGCACCTGACTTCTTATTTATTAAATTGTTAAATATATACTTAGGAATAATGCTTGACTAGATCAATAACAAACTGAAGCTTTGAAACTTATTCATAAGTAATTTACATAAAGTTTAACAGAAATCCAGAACTTTAATCCAAAAGCTGATAAGTGCTTAACAAAATTACTCTTAAAAGCTATTACCAATTAAATAAAATGAAATATTTTAAAAATTAACATTTCTTTTATATAAAAGTCAATATACCTTCCCTTGGGAGTGTAGTGGAACATTAAGAGATTTTTTTTTAATTTTTTGATCGGAGAACAGGAAAAAAGGTTGTTTTAGGATTCCGCATCTCAAAAAGAAAAAAAAACGAAACCTTTATAGGATCACTTTGTTGTCCGACTATATAGATCAAAGGAGGTATCAAAATCGCGCCTGTCCAGTTTTTGGTTGACGAAGAAACGGGCTTCAAGCCATGTATAAAGGTATAATTGCACTTGATTTCTTATTTCAACCAAAATAAGCTTTTAGCACCTTTATTGCGTTAATATAGGTATGGAATTAACACCGCCTACCTTATACAATGGTGTGGGTTCCATTTTGATTATATTAAATAGAATCTATCGCTAAGTAATAAATAAAGCAATTAAAACAGTTATTTCTTACTTTTTGGATTTCTTTTCTCACCAAGACATTGCTATCTCTACTTGCCGGCCAAATTTATGGAGCAACTGTGTCTTACATACATATTATAATATGTGGTTAAATGCTTAGTTTTTTAAAAACAGAACAAGACCAACTGACAAATAAAAACGGTTAAAGCATGACATCCCTACGGCATGCATGAACAGAAATCTCCTGCACCGATACGTGCTGCAACAATCGTGATGAAAATGAGCTCTTAAAAAATTAAATTTTTGCTAATTTCGTAGTTGTTCTGTTACCAAAGGGCCAGATTTACGAGAGTTACGGTCGCGGCTTCGTCGGCATGTACTCCATAATGATTTATTTATTTATTTCTTAACATCACGGAGTATCCCATACACAACAGAGATAACCCAAGCAAGGAAAGCATCCCAAGAACAGTCAGAATAAAATTTAAGGTCTAAAATTGACTTGGCAATTTCTTACATCATGCATCAAAAAAAAACCTAATAATGCAGTACAAGCTGGATGATTTTTTATTATATAAAAAAAAATCGGGAAAAACTTAGAAGCTAAATTTTAGCTTGAATTTTATCAAGAATTCAAGAACGTCTCATAACCTAACATTTAACTTGGCTTTCATTTTACAATTAAAGTCTTTTATGAGATATTGTGTGGTCACCCTTATGAGTAGCACACTATCTTTATCACAATAAGTTAAGTTACTGTATAAAGCTTATAATGACAGTGTAAATTATGCTCCAACTTCCTGCATTTCAGCGCAAGGCCCTCAAAACTGTTTCCCTATGGACTGTCAAGTTCTGTGAAGTCACATTAAAAATTAACGCGAGCTAATGTTTACCTGATCTTGTCAAATATTCATTATAGTAAAAGTCTACGTTTCATTTTACTAGAATTGTGTATATTATGAGCTTTCCTTTACATGCGTTCACACTTTATCTCGCATATAAACAAAGTATACATAAAAAAATCTAATGTTATAACTTTCTGTTTTTTACCGCCAGAATTCGTAACATTGCTTGCCAGAGCGAATTCGACTCATAGAGTGGTTAGTGGGTTAACACTACGTCGCACTTTTTCTTCCTTTTTAGACCGAGTATTGTAAAAAATAATTCTTTGCCTGAAGTGGAAATGGAACCCGCAACCATCGAACTCACACTATGTGCGTCTGTGTTGTGCGGCCTGACGTGAAAATAGTTTATATTATCTCTTAAACTAAAAAAAATGGAGATCGTTCTTAACAGTAATAAAAATAAACTCACAATTACAGCGAATTGGATCACAGGACTATCTATAAAAACTAAAAATGGCAAATTAAAACGTCCACTTAAAAATAAAATTATTTTACAAAAACATGTAACTAGAATTTTGAATGTTTTGTCAACGCACTTTGTTAACAGAAAAGTTTTTCACGCTTTTTCACGCTACACGGGGTATTCGGGGGAGGAGTCGAAAGGGAACCTGGGAACCAAGTGTTCAGACACTATGTTTCCATAAAACATTTCTGTTACCCACTTTTCGCCGAATTCTGGAGGCATTGCGTGTTGAGACTATGAAAGTTGAAACAAGCGCCAAGCCTTACTCTCCTGAATATTTCTCCTATAGACTATCAAATACATCGAGTTTCAGAGATTATTAGCATATAGAAACAAACGAACAATCTTTTCGTTTGTATTATATTACCACAAATTGTTTATGTATTACTGTGTCTATCTAAATATCCTTTTAAGGATATCAAATAATCAGCGAAGCGTTGTGGTTGTGACAACAACGCAAGGTTGACATATTGTAAGCGACTGAATGAGAAATGAAGATATCAAAACTAGAGACAACAAAGCGAATTGAATGGTTTGAATTTAAATAAAATGTAAGCATATAAAGTATTATTATTTACGTAGTATGTTAGTAATTTATAGTAGTATGTTTAATGTATAAATAGATATTATTGTTGGGGAAGTTGTGGGTTAAATTATAACGTCTGACTGTAAACGCAAACGGTTGTGGGTTCGATTCTCACTCGGGATATGAGTTATAATAAGAACGGTATGGCCAAAGCGCGGCGTTGAGTTCCGCCACTCAGTACGCAATATTTCTTAAAGTGGACAGTGCATGTGGTGCCTACCTCTACCCCGCTACATACAGGAAAAAAATATTTTATACCGTGAACTAAATAAAAGAAATAAGGCAAGACAATTAATTATAAAGGGACGATACGCAATTAGGTCTGTGTGAATTCAATTTCTACTACAAGTTATGTCAAATAAATGCGTAAAATAACAAAAAATGTAGGTACATATCTAATTAACGAGTCCTAAAAATTTTGCTTTTTCTTTGTTCTCCTAATTATTTTTTTCGATGAACAGAAAATTATGTTTGTTCATTATTATTTTGTCTAACCTTGTGATTTAATTAATTATTTTATGCTGTACATGGTTCCATTCCTAATCAAGAAAATTAATTATTTTCATCTCCTTATTTAAAAAAATAAAGCACGGCATCAAGTCTCGCCACCTCTCGTCTTGTAAATCGGGCAGAAAGTAGGCAACGGAGTATCCTAATAAAAGGTTCCCTCTATGGATACAGCGGAAAAAAAAATTACTTAACAAATTTCTACTTAACTGTACATTAATAGCATACTACATAATATTATTAAAAGGGGCATCGTAGCGCAGTGGCACAACCGTGTGAAACGACAGTTGTGGTATCGATTCCCAACAGGAGGAATGAATTATTAATATTTCCATTTCTTCTCTCTGGTAGCAAAGCAAATCATAGCATGGCGTTGAGTTCCACCACTCAACACGCTATGCCTCAAAAATTTGGCGGAAAGGAAATTTGAAAAATTGAGAAACGGAGTGCACTAAAACGTGGTTCCCTCTGCCTATCCCTGTTAAATACGTGATACAGCGTGAAGCTGAAAGAACAATATTTTAAAATAATTTATAACCAATAGAAAACTACAGTAAATAGTCATAACCGAGTCACGTAACATTGTCGTTCACTCTCATTTTTCTTTCGCCTCAAGCTGTCGGCTGACCCTCACATTTGTTAGAAGGTATTTCTGACGTCGACTCATTTAGGGGTTCCCGTGGCCATTGTTTTGATATATTATAATGTGACAGAAATATTGTAACTGAATGTAAAGTATTAAAAGTTTGGAATATGAGATATAAAATTCATAGTTTCTTTGTAATTAAAAAACGCAACTGTTGTGGGATCGATTCTCACTCGGAATATTATTTTTTTTCATTTTCTCGTTCCGGTAACATAATAAAGCGCGGCGTTGAGTTTCGCCACTCAATACGCACTGCCTTGAATATTATTTATACTATATGAATACGTAAAAAAATGTTCATATATAAATTTAGAAAAAAATATTCATATATCTTTTATATTTTATTTTAAAAAAAATCTCAACATATTCATCTAGTGACCAATTACTAGTGATCGAAACGAATAAAAGTAAAAACTAGTAAAAAACTCAGAATTCGTCATACATATCTCCGTCAACATAAATAAGCAAGGGATGTATTCAGTAGGAAATGACAAAAATCCCCTTGTTACAAAAGTGGGTCTTGCCTCGACCCGCTTAGAAGAAACGAGTCAAGCTGCCACTCTCGATGTGGGTTAAATCATCCGAGCTAAGTACCTAAGTTACTAACAGCTAAGCGAGATGTTTAACATATGTATGTAATGCATGTTTTTTTTTGCTTCACGCCGGAATTAATTACCCTAAAGACGAATTTCATACAAAATGCAGCAAAAACGTTGCATAAATGCTCGTATCTTTTAATTGCGTTGACTTAGAAACTTGTGTTGCTGTTTTATTTGCTCTGCGCTTTAAAGGACTATAGGTCTAAATATTTGTTATTAATTTTAACTTGATACAATCACGCGATCTAGAGATGGGGTATGAAACAAAATGTAATAAAGGATACGTTAAAACTAAGTGTTTTCTGCTATGCCCAAAAGAGTGAAAGATACACAAGAATCATTCGTCACCTTTAGTACGTCAAATGTATTTTTAATTCTATTTTATTTATTTAAATAATAATTATGTGATACGACATTTGAAAAAATAGAATAAATAATATACACAAGTAAATATTTCTAAATCCTAAAGCTAAGAAAAGCGTTAAACTTAACTATAGTTCTAATCTCTGATCCCGAAACGCACCCCCGAGGCCTGTGAAACGAAATTGGGTTGTCAACTAAGAATACGCTGATACCATTGTAAAAAAGTGTTCAAAAAGACGGTCAATTGACTCGTTATGTATATAGAAGTGCGAGGGTGTGATTTTAAATGGTTGGGCTTCAAGTATTTTTTATAACTCGCTCCGGTAACAGCACGTGCAGCGTTATGTTCCGCCACTGAAAACGCAATGGCTCAAAAATTGGGTGGAAAGTGCCCTACTTTCCGGATCTTAACCCTAGGTTCCCTCTACTCTTATCTTTTATTAAGATGCAGCGTGAACATTAATACAAAAAGATTAGATAGAAGAGAGAAATTTATATATCTTCTAAAGCTTCACGTTTTTTCCCTCGTACCAAGGTAGACAGATAAAACCTAGTGTTGACAATCTGTTCCCCACTTTCCGCCCAATTATTTGAAATATTGCTTTTTGATTGGCGAAATAGAGAATTCTCCCAAGTTGGAATAGAACTAACAACCGCCGCGTTTACAATCGTACCGCCGCCGACTGTCCCGCCAATAAATTAATATAACTTTCACGCCTCCACAAAAATAATCAAAAGCTTTTACATTCTCGTAATTCGATAGTGTTAATTGTTGTCCGTTCGTTAGTCTTTGTATTCGTCATTCGATAAAGGATTCGGGTGATGAAATAAGGCTCATCTTTAATAAAATATTGTTAAAAGGTAACAGATTTTATTAGCTCCACACTGTATCCACATAGCACATAGGGAGATGCGGAGGGAATCTGGACCCTTATATTAAGATCCTCTTCACTTTCCGCTTAAATCAGGAGGCCTTGAGTGTTGAGAGGTTAACGAAGAAATGAAAATATTTAATATTTATTTACCCCGAGTGGAAATCGAACCCGAAGTCTGTCACGTTTACAGTCGCACGCCTCTACCCCTGCGCCGTGCGCCTCTTCAAATATATTTCTAATATGTTAGTATATACTAGTAGCTTAATACTAAAATTTAAGTTAACAGACAAAGGAAAATGGTTTCAACACCATAATGTTCTCCCCTCACGTTTATTTCGCTTCAAAGACTTGTCTGAGAATGTTTCCTTATTGAAATATTTACAAATACCTGCTTTATTTGGATATTTGTTGGTATTATTACCAATATTTGTATGTAAAAGTGATTCGTGTTAGAGAATGGAATGAAGGTATGGAAGGAGAGTGAATATTTTTATTTTGACATATAATATAAGGGAAAGATGAAAAGGAGAAATGTTTTAAATTAAACATAGTTTATAGAATTATGCAACCATAGCGCTGTGTTACGTTTGTAAACGCAATGATTGTGGGTTCGATCTTAAATTAATAATTTTTATTTTTCATTTCCCCGCTGGAAAGACAAAGCGCGGTGATCAGTTTTCTTCGAACCCGTGGTGGAACTCAACACCGTGATTAGCCTTAATATCTGACCGGAACGAATTCTTTTATTACTAGGTTCCTTCTATCAATCCTATTATATACGAGATATAGCATAAAACAAAAAAATATACAATATTCAATTTAATACGCAGTTATAAGGATTTAAGGCAGACTAACGTACCACAAGTCTTATTTTATTCCAAATCAAATCACTTTTATTTGTTTTAAATTTTATGCTATTGTCGAATTTATCCTATAAGATAAGTTATCTGTCTCATATAAACCTTCTTTCTGTATTGTTATTGTTATCTGTATTTGTGCGACTGTATTCGATATATAATGATGATGATATGAATGATTTTATATTTTTCTACTTGGGAACGGAGTGCTTTAACACTAGGTTCACAGATTCTCTCTGCCTCTATCCTGCTACGTGCAGGACGAAGCGTGAAACTAAAAATATGCAGAAGACAGACAACATTATACAAACTTAGCTTCTTGAGTGGGACTTGGACGGTTAGAGTAAAAAGACATTTATAAGTATAGATCATTCCCCAAAAAAGGATTAAACCACACACACAGCATTCGTAATTATAGTCAGGTAGCACTTTGCCACTGAACAACGATCGTAGCTTAGCAAGATCGATATGCTATATACCTAAGTCATTCTTGTCTGTCAACAACACTGCATTTTATATGTAATTTTATGCCTAAATTTCGGAACTTTGCGCACCGATTGCCCGTAAACGTAACATATTATGATTTAAATGAATAAATGTAAATTATTCATTTAGAACAAAATACGCGTGTCTAAATTTAAGCACATGTCAAACTAAATCCCCCTTTGAAGTAAGTATATTTCATGGAACCCTACCAAAGTGGAGTAGACATTAATAAGGGCCAGATGCGGCGAACGGAGGTCGAATACTAATTATCAGAATAAATGAATTAATTTCTTAATAAGATTGGATAACGAAGTTCTTGTGCTGGAAGCCGTGGTAATTGTTTCTAAAAATTTATGGATATTATTATTATTATATTGAGGTCGTCGTAGCAAAACGTGCGATGGTTGAGGATACAATTCCCTCTCTAGGGAATGAAATATTTAATATTTTCATTTCTTCCTCATAGTAACGAAGAAACGCGCGACGTTGAGTTCCGCCACGTATCTCAACACGTTATGCATCCAGAATTCGAAGGAAAATAAGGAACGGAAGTGTCTAAATAGAAACAGAGTATCTCAGCATTAGGTTCCCAAGTTCCCTCTGTCGACCCTGCTACATAGAGGATAAAACGTGAAGCTAAAAAAATGTATATTTTATATTTTTTACTAATTATTATTAATATTGAGGCATTATTAATATTGGTGCACAATGCTCGTTGAGTTCTAACAATTAACTTTCAATGTTTCGAATATCAACAGAGTGCTTTAACACTAGGTCCTGTATTTACAAACCGCTCTCAACTATAAGATCTATCTTAAGATGCTATTTTAAAAATCTATAACGAATGATTATTTAAATTGAGCGGAAAAAGCTTACAGCTGTTAATGAGACTAGTAATATCTCGATAAATAATACAACAGGCAAAAAAAGTTAAAAACTAGTAGAGCTATATTAATTTACTATTCATACCTATTTAAATAGCAGTAGAAAATCCTTCATTTAGGGTCAAACAAAATATTCGACGAGATAAATAACTCGGACACCTCTGGGACAAAACACACTCTGTATAACACTGCATACGAAATTGAGTCTTTTACTCAATCGAAATAAGATCGACATGACAACGCAAAATTATATGTAATTTATTTTTTATTAATTCTAAAAGCATGTAACTGAACGTAATGTGTTTTAGGAAAATCAATCTTATTTTAAATGTGTAGAGTTCATTTTTCTAGGATCGCTTTTGGAAAGCTATTCAGGTGTAGTAAACACGTGGGTCGCATTGAAGTAGTGTAAACACTTAATTATGTCTCTTGTTAGAATATTCAAAGAAACTGAAAATATATATATTTCATATTAGGTACCTCCGATTTCCATTTTTGGCTGTTTATTTTTTAGTTACTAGCTTTTACAAGCGGCTTCGGCCGCGTGGTCAAATTCCAGGTCCCCGAGGTAACTCTGACCACAGGTACAGAGGCTTCAACCAAACAGTGACTTCGTCTTTATAATATTAGTAAACATGGTGTGGAGTGGTGGAACTTAACGCCGTGTTTAGCCTTGTTACCAGAGGGAGAAAATGAAAATAACTAATTCTCCCAAATAAGGATGGAATCCATAACCGTCGCGTTTTATATCAGGTACTGTGCCAAGAGTCGCTGTGTTACTAAAAATAAAAGAAGAAAGTTTAAGTTCATTCAACGGCCAAAAGGAATTACTAAAAATAATGCTTTAAAACCCTTTTGCTAAAGGTACATTCTGTGATAAGCAGGAATGCTATTTTAATCCACATATCCTTGTTAAAGATAAGAAACGTCTTTTAAGCTTATCTGCACGATAAATAGAGACCACACAGAATTGTTTTAATGTAAATATTATACTCAACTCTTAATTGTTTAACTTTATTTTTAACATTCCGAGTTTAATTATATACATAGGGTAACTCTGTATCCCGCTTATAGCAGGATTGGCAAAGGGAGCTTTTGTTAAGACACTCCATTCCTCCGCGATATTGCTTGATCGATTGACATTGCGTGTCGAGTGTCCAACAACATCCTATGTATAAATTATATAATATATTTTTTTAATTTATAATTTTTATACAGAATAACAAAATATATTTTTTTACTGCCAACTATCGTCAAAGTCTTCATAATACTGAAGAACGATACGATATTCATTCTCTCATAGAGAAAGGCTAAAACCTAGTAAAAATAGAACCTAGTACTAAGACCCTCAGACCACAACTTATCACCCAATTATTAGACAGGGCTATGTGGCGGGATACAGCGTGAAGCTTATAATAAAAAAAAATCGCTCCCCCCCTTCACTGTAGTGAAGGCTTTATACAGAGTAATGAATTGTGCGTCAGAAGCAGCCGCTCGGCGATCACGGAAATTAATTTCTTCTAACCGCTTTATATTGTTTTTCTTCAACGAAACGGTTGTTTAACCCCTTAGATATTATGTTTAAATATAAAACGCCAAAGGTATTTTTTCGAACAATAACTAAGATTATTTTTTATTGCAAAGCGATTTTACTTTGATAGTGTGTTAAAAGTTCTTTGAGTAGAATGGTATGTGGTACGTGTGATATGAAATATTTCTTACAAAAAGAACCCTAGTCTGCCTTCAAAATAAAGATGGTTTGTTGTAGGTTCGATCCCCACTCGAGGAGATGAAATATTTATTTAAATTTATATTT
>DWAP01001095.1:0-17093 GCA_018230625.1 Heliconius eleuchia
TAAATTTATATTTCCATTTCTTCGCTCTGGTGTCGAGGCAAAACGCGGCGTTGAGGCCCGCCACTTAACACGCAATGCCTCCAGATTTTGGCGGAAAGTGGGAAATGAAGTGTCTTAACACCGGGTTCCTTCTGCCTACCCTACTGTGTGGGGGACAGAGTGTTAAGCTGATTTGATTTTTTTTATTTCATTACACATATTACTCAGTTCTATATTTTTTTCCTGTAGTATTAAATTGGATTTGTTACCTTTAGAGAGGTAATAATATAAGACCTTCATAAAACAATTAACCCTTTAATACCAAATTTCATTGAAAAAAACATTAACTAAACTTACATAATACGAATAGTATTAGTGTATCCGGATCCCTGTTTCCATCCAGTGACGACCACTACATTGTCCCCAGTATTGAGGAATCCACGAGCGCGACCAAACTTCAGACCATATTGAACACGGTTGTCTACATCTTTCAACCAATCGCTGGCGGGGCTTTCTGTGAAATGTGAGTATAAAAATTATGTTGATAAAAAAAGAAAATTCGTTTGTTTAGGGAATATCATAGAAGACAAAAATAAACACATTTTATTACCTCGTAGATTAAAGTAATTTTGATTTTATAATTTATTAAAGAAAGCCTTACTAAACTAGTCGGCGTTTAGTCGGCATAGCGTATTCGGCCAATATCATAGGTTTTATGTGTTTGCTCCATCTTTTTACTTTATATCCCTCAATAAAATGTGTATGAGGAAAAGAAAAAAAAAATCCACAGAATCCTTTTTTATACAACTACATACCTATGGTTGTCTGGAAGTGATTGCTTTTTGTATACAATATATGTTATTTTTATGTGCAATAAAGTATATTGTATTGTAGTTGTGGCGGAGGGGCACAAGTGTGTGACTGTAAACGCGACTGGTTGTGGGTTAGATCCCCACTCGAGGAAATTAAATATTTCATATTTCATCGTTCTGGGCAAGGCGCGGCGTTGGATTCCGCCACTCAACAATGCCTCCAAAATTTAACAGAAAATGAGGAACAGTGTCTTAACAGTGAGTTCCCTCTGCCTACTCTGCTGCGTGCGGTATCCCGCAGCATGAAGCTGATTAAAAAATGTATTTTTAGTGAAATTGCCAAATTTACCTTGATAAACAATGGGCAACAGGCCCCTAAAGAGGTGTGCCTGACGAGCAGTTTGCGGCTGACGGGTAACAGCTATGATGGGGCACCTGGGGCGGTACTGGCTAAGCAGATGTGCCGAACGACCAGATGTCGTTATCACTACAATGGCGGATGCCATACATTTGGTCGACGCTTCTACAGCTGCTATGGCCACTGATTGCGCTGGTTCAAGGGATTTAACCTGAAGAAAAGTATCAAAAAAATAATTTAAACACTAATAAGTTATGCCTATAGTAATAGTAGTATTGTTGGCTTCTGCGTAATATTTTTAATACACTCAATGTCAAATGTTGGCACATCATTTATTATATAAACAAAAACAAAACAATAATTTGAAAATTGCAAAAATTAAAATACTTAAAATCAATGAAAATAGTAAAATACCTGAGCGCTAAGATCAATAAACAGCTGTCTATGCCAGATAGCAGCCTCGGCCTCCTTACAGATATTGGCCATAGTGAGTACGCACTCCAACGGGTAATCCCCCTTAGCGGTCTCTCCCGACAACATCACACAATCCGCTCCATCCAATATGGCGTTTGCTACATCAGATGTCTCAGCGCGGGTGGGTCGGGGCTTCTTTACCATTGACTCTAACATTTGTGTGGCGCATATTACTGGTTTGCCGACCTGTGGATTATATTAATTATTTTATTTGTGAAGATTTAAAAAAAAAATTACTTTGGCATTTATTTATACATTATTGTACATGAGGGCAGTCGTGGCGCAGTGGCACAAAGTGTGATTGTAAAATCAACTGGTTGTGATTATTTGGTATATTTTCATTTCTTCGCTTTGGTGTAGAGGCAAAGCGTGGCGTTGAGTTCCGCCACTCAACATGCAAAGCCT
This sequence comes from Heliconius eleuchia, assembly GCA_018230625.1. Taxonomy (NCBI): domain Eukaryota; kingdom Metazoa; phylum Arthropoda; class Insecta; order Lepidoptera; family Nymphalidae; genus Heliconius; species Heliconius eleuchia. The sequence continues at coordinate 2,029 of DWAP01001095.1, forward strand.
CCAGAACTCGGCGGAAGTGGGGAACGGATATAGTGTCTTAACACTATATTCCCTCTGCCTACTGTGATGTTGAAAAAAAAATTGTACATTATTATTAAAATAAAAAAGAACAAAAAAAAGGAATAAAAAGAAGAGTTGATGCACGCAAGGTGGTCTTATCGTTAATTAGTGATTTTTCTAGACAACTATTACGAGTTAGTAAATTTATTCACATAAATTTACAAGGAAATAAATTTATTCAAATAAATTTCCTAACCCAAAGGTTGTCTGGAATACATAATACACATCTAAAATTGGATATATTTTGTATATGAAAAATTTCTCAAATTCACTTATGTTAATATTAATTTAAAGCGAAAATCAAACATATAATTATTTAATTAAAAATAATAAATATATTAAATATAAGTTACCTTGTTGCAGCGAGCTATCATTGTCTTTTGTGCGAGGAACACTTTCTCTGGCGGGATTTCGATACCCAGATCTCCACGCGCCACCATAATGCCGTCGGAGGCCTAAAGATACAAAAATTTGAAAGTTTTTGTATTATAAATGCTCAGATAGTGCTATATTTTAAATTATAATATGTTGACCAATCATTTAATAACAGAAATATTGGCCTATAGCAAGGCAAATTAAACGTAAAACATTTTTATTAGAAAATGAAAATCAAAATTTCAAAGTCAATAGCTAAAGTTATAAATATATTTATCAAATCATATAATCAAGATCATACAATCTTCATAAAAACAAGATTAGAAATTAAATTATATTATATCTTAAAATGTCAAACATATCAGCTATAATAAAAAAACCGCCTAAATTGCATACATATGAAAATTATAATTAAGTAATTCAATACAAAAACTATAACGATGACAATCTGAACAATAAATTGAGTGCAAAGTTCAACTTCAAGGAATCATATGACCTGTTTTATTCAGCGAATTGTTCGCATCCTTTCAACAATGATCTAAATTGCTTAGTTGTTATGGAATATGCAAATCTAGATGCATCTAGATTTTAGTAGAAAACAGTACGATCGACGAGTCGTGGCCGCCGTGAAGTTACCTGTAGATGGTCGCTGCGCAGATATCATATTGACATTTTTACTTTTGATTATTTCCTTCCCGAATGAACAATGAGCAACTCGTCGACAGCGCTGTTCGTTAAAATATTCGATGCATTTATAAAAGGTAGAGGTGGTCAATTAGATCAAAATCAAATAAATAATACCTCCTGTTATAAGATTTGTAGTCATTTGACACTCTGTAGAAATTATGTAAATACTACTTTATGAATATATATATACCATAAAATTGTTACATTGTTGGCAAAGGTTTTTTTTTGGCAAAAATATTTTTGTTATGAGTAAATACTCATAACAAAAATATTCTACTATAATTTACTATTTACGATAGTTTTTTTATGCAGTGTTACAAAACGACATGTATTCAAATAATCCATATTCAAGAGAATGCTTACAGTAACAGTGCGTCCCTGACATATTTGTAGAGGTCATTGTGTGGAAAACTATAGATTTTTCACTGTTTTCTATAAAGTGGTACGATGTCAATCTTACGTACATACTTTGATTGATATATTGATGTTTGATTACGATAAAAAAATATATATATTTCAGATATTACTATAATTGGATTATCTTAATCAAATATCAACATATCAATTATAGGCGCATTATGTAAATACGTACGTCAATACTTATCACCATAATTTTATATACCTGACACATTTTTGATACCAAATTGATAAAATTAGATTACCTAATACAGAACTAATCAATTATAACGTCAGTAAACAGTAACAGAATAAAAATAAAGAAAACGTTATACAAGCATTTTAAGATGAACGTGTTAGGATGTCACAATATCTCAAAATATTTTTTTTCAAACTAAGAACCTATCTTATTTTGAAATCGGTTAAAATATCAACTTCTCCCTAAGTGTAACAAATAATTTTCTGAAAACCGCATCGAAAATCGATTCAGCCGAACGCACAGGTCAAACAGAGAAATTCTTTTTCTAATTTGCTTAAGAAATATTTTAGTTTAAAAATATACTTACAGCAATGATCTCATCCAAATTGACCATGCCTTGATGATTCTCTATTTTAGATATGATCTTGATGTTCTTGCCCTTCTCGCCGAGGATGTCGCGTATCTCCACCAGCGCCGCGCCGTTACGGATGAATGATGCGAAGATCATGTCCACCTAAATAAAATGAGTTAAAATATTTTATTATATATTTAAATAGATTATTTTCATTTCATATGAGCTATATATAAATATAATATAAGTTATTAACGAAGTGATGATCATGTCCACCTCTTTTTAGAATAAAAAATAATTTAATAAGTAGACAAAAAAAACACAATAACAATAGTAGTATAAAATACACTAATAATTTAAATTCAGTCAGTTCAGTCACAATTTTGATGTACGCGTTCCCACTGCATTTTTGTATAAGTGAACCGTTAAATCATATTATTTCAAGTATTGTCTAAAATATAGTATTTGCGACTGTCCAATATTTTCATATAGAAGAATGATACATTTTTGTTATATGTCTATAGAAAATATATATGAAACTAAATAAAATCAAGATAAATAAATCAGATCACGCTGCATCCCGCTCACAGCAGAGTAGGCAGAGGGAACCTAGTGTAAGATACTCCGTTCCCCACTCGTCGTTCGTCACTGGCAGAACTCAACGCCGCGCTTTGCCTCGACACCAGAGCGAAGAAACGGAAATATAAATTTAAGTAAATATTTCATCTCCTCGAGTGCGGATCGAACCCACAACCAGTCGCAGGCCAGCGCCACGACTTCGTAATCTGTGTTTATTTTAATATAGTCGTAACTACCATTAAATATAGGATTTTGAATGTCAAGAATGCATGCAAGGCCAGGTAACATTTCCGAACGAGTGACAAATACTGATAACTTGTGATAAGTTCACAACTTCACATGATAATGTCTTTAACTAGTATGATAAATATACAAATACCGCTATAAATATGATAAACTGGTTATATCGAGTTTTTGTTTGTTATAAATATTAAAAATATATATTATGTTTGAATAGTTTTTTTTGTATGATTAAGTTATTGAATTAATTTTTATTTAAGTTTACCTAAACACAATATTGTAATCAAAAATATTTCATACTTCTATGATGAATTGGTAGAAACTTGACTTGGCTTAAGGGTTATTGTCCTTGTTTTTTTTTTGTAGGTTCACGCTATGTCTCGCACTTAACCGGGTAGGGAAAAGGAACCTGGGAACCTAGTCTTAACCACTTTCCTACTGAAACACTGCGTGTTTATTGGCCAAATTTAACGCATATAAGTGGATCGCATCGGGAATAGAACCTATCGTCGCATTTACTTAATAACTCCATTATTCGGTACAATACTTGTTACTAACTCTGTTTATGATATAATGAACGATACTGTGACTTCATTGTAATTAAACAAACTTGTAACAAGAATGAAATAAGATATACAACGTAGCTATCATATTCTGCCTGTTTGTTGTAATAATAGCAATAAATCACTTTTATGAAATGTTCTGATATGAGAACATGTTATAATCACGTGTTTATATATCTGTATACTTCCTTCGTAGGTACTCGAACTTGATTGACCTCACGCGATATGTCAATTATTAATATTTGTTTTTCTATAGTTGTCTATTATCTTACAGAAAATGAGAGCCATTCGTGGCTCAGGTGGTAGAAGCTGTAAACCCGACAGGTTGTGGGTTTGATACCCACTCGAGGAAATGTAATATTTAGTATTTTCATTTCTTCGCCCTGGTGAAGAGGCAAAGCGCGGCGTTAGGTTCTGCCACTGAAAACGCAATGGATTTAAAATCCCGAAAGAGAGGAGCAGTGTGTTAGCTAGGCTAACTCGGCCTACTCTATTACATGCGGAATAGAGCGGTAAAAAGAAATATGAAATAATTTTCATCTTTTAATATTTATATTATACATTAATTTGTTTTTTTATTAAATGTATATTTTTTAAAAATAAAAGTATTAACTATACTTTTTAGCTTGCATTTTAAAGGGATAAGGGAGGGGACATATGTTGTAATTTTAAATAATTTAATGAGGTAATGTTATTTCCCCATCTTTTGTGTTTCGCCCATTTAAACCTATCGCCAAACTTTGTAAGCGAGACAAAAAAAAACAATTTAGGCTGAGTTTTAAATACTAAATACTAAATATGACTATGACTAAATCATAGTCGTCGTCTTCAGCTTTTTATTAGTCAGAATATTAAAAAATATTATTCAAAATATTTATAAAAATAAGTCAAGTCTCAGAAGTATATGTGTATTTTTATATCGCTATATCAGATTACTGATAATTTTATTAACCGATAACACACAATCAGGCAATATACAGCACGCATAGAGGAAGTGCATGCATACTTGGCAACTATGAATGTATACAAAATGGATACAGTGCCCGTTTTAATAATATATAGTCTTATTATAAAAATTTTGTACTCAAAACAACACAAATACAAGGTTCCAGTAGTAAATATGGTGATCGATTGGACAATTTTTATATGTATAAGAAGTTAGACTTGTGATGAATATTCTTTTAACACAGTAAGCATCTTGTTATTAAGCGGGATGGTTGTGGTTCGATCACCACTTGGAAAATACCCGCTCTGGTAAGCAAAGTGCGGCGCTAAAGTGGAAAATGGGGAACCCTGCTATACGAGCTTACAAGCGTAAATTTTAAGCACATTTTCCCATTCTCAATTGCTTTTTTTTGGCAAATATATTTGTATATTATGTACTTACCCCTTGTTCCACACCAAACAGTAAGTCCGACTTGTCTTTTTCGGAGACAGCGGGCAGATCTACGGGCAGGCCGGGGAGGTTCACGCCCTTCCTCGATCCCAACATACCTGGTGGGAAAATATTGTATAAGCGGTGATGTTATTCCTAGCCTGATGCTGTAACAATAATAAGGCACTTTCTTTCCTCACTTCCTGCCGAATTCCCAAAGCATTGCGTGTTGAATGGCGGAATACAACACCGAGCTTTTACCTCGTTAGCATAGCGAATAAAAGGAACATATTATATACTTCATTCTCCTGAGTTGGAATCGAATTGACAAACGTCGCGATTATAGTCACGTCAGTCAAGTGCACTAGAAATAGTGTGCTGTAAATGCCGATAATAATTGTCATTATTACAGTAAAATAGATAGTTTGTTCTATTCAATTTCTATTTTAAATTCTACATACCTCCATTTTCAATGTTACAGATCAAGGCATCAGCCGTCGCAGATTCGCAGATGATGGAAATGAGTCCGTCATCAATAAAAATACGGTTTCCAGGCTTCACGACGTTCGTTATGTTTTTGTAGTCCACAAATACTATCTCGGCGTTGCCGCTCTCTTGGTACGCGGGGTCGGTGGTTAACTTGATGGTTGCGCCTTTCTTTAGTTCCACTTCGGCTGAACCACCCTGGGTGACAATGTTAGTTGTTTTAGTACTATTTTTTTGGTTCCACGTTGTATTCCGCATAAATTTCCCCGAGTGGATATGGTTATCACAACCTTCGCATTTGCAATTTGACGCTGTGACACGACTGCATCCATTTATTATTAATGTTTTTTTTTTTCAAGCATTTATAGAATCCTGGGAGTAGGCACAGAATTCTTATTTTTTAATTGATTTGGTTAAGTTATGTACCTACGTAAATCATTAAATATTTAGTTAGAGAAAGGAAAATGCTCTCACAATCGAGAATAAGAATTTATAATACTTACACCTTGCAAAAGCCCTGTTCTTATCTCAGGGCCCTTAGTGTCCAAAGCGATGGCCAAGGAAAATGGCACTCCTAGACGTGCACTATATTTCTTTTCAGCTTCACGACAATTACGAATTGTCTCCGCGTGGTATTCATGGGAGCCATGAGAAAAGTTCATACGTGCCACATTCATGCCGGTTTCCATCATTTTCTCTAGCATTGGCACCTCGCGGGATACGGGTCCTAAGATCAAAATAAAAGATTTTAAATAATATAAGTTGAAGTAAAATTACATATAATAAATCTACTTGAGCTTTAGGTACCAGCCAATCATATTTCAAGAGTTTCTGATTCAAGAATAAATATTGTAAGGTAAAAAAAATCAAACTTCATTTCATATTAAGATTTCATTTAAAACCATAATAAATATTTACCAATGGTACAGATAATTCCAGATAGACGCACATATGAAGCTTTAGAATCAATATCTAAGGAACACATGTGCTGGAGATGAGATCCGGCATCAGCAGCTGCCAGCTGCATGCTGGGCTTGTCTGCTGAACCCGTCTAGAACAAAATTTACATTTAAAATATATAAATTTAATACAAGGTTTACTTTATCAGTACATTTCATGCAACAAAATTTGATATACCAATTTATTTTGAGCTCATCATGCAATCAGTCTGGAGACTATGAGCAGATTAGTTGAAAGATTGTGGCGGGTGAAGCTTGCATCACATTAAATAAAGCTTCACAGATAGTTTAACTACTGTGTGTAAATTTTAACATTTTTAAATCTTTATTCCACACTTAGGAAGAAAAAAAGTAGCAAGATTTAAGCCATTCTTTCTTGGTAGATTTTCAAGACATTATCATTTGTATAACATTTTCTAAAAAAAGGATTCCAATTTTATTTTATTGTACTTGTTAAGCTTTGAAAATCACTTCAATAGAGAAAATTTACACCATTAAGTTTAAATTATTATATTTGTTACATCTTACAAGTGAACTCTTTTCATTTCGAAATTAATTTACAAATACAAAAGATTGGAGTATACTTTAATGCCAGGTGCTAATATATTTGGCATTGAACTGTAATCATAAATACTTTACTTACATCTAAATGCATTGCAATATCTTGCGCCTCTATTTATTAATAATCAATATGAATACCAACACATTTATTCACTAAATGATTTAATTTTTATTTTAAATTTTTATTCTATAAGTATTGAAACACGATACAATCAAGTAGATGATAGAATGCCCACTACATATTAAATAAACAAATAAATGTTATGTTACTTATTATATACTATTATCACTATACACCTATAGACATGAGTGTGTGATAGGTATTGTTTTTTCAAATGTTCTGCAAATGTAGACTGTATTGAAAAGTTATAAATTTCAATATGTGTTAACACTGGCTATATGCCATAATTTTATGACATCATTAGAACAATAATGAAAATAATAACATGAATTATTTATATTGATATTGTACTCCCTTTTTAATTTATTAATTATTTCGTTACGTTTCGTTGTATATAATTTACAACAATTCAAGAGATATATATATTTTTTTTGCAAAAACTCTACTTTAATAAAAAATAATAATAGAATCGATTATAATACAAATACATACGACGAAATACTATTGAAAATTTGCTAGTCGATACGCTATGAATAGAATAAATTAAACGTTACTATTATACGTAACAACTAAGATGTCACAAAAAGTCGGAAACAAAAATAGAAAATCGTACCTCAGTTTTACCATCATAAACAGTGCTCCACACCATATTTAAACTAGATAAACCGAAATATTTTTTAGTAATATACTGAAACAGTAAAGCCGGCGATGCTAGTGATCTTGAACTGCCCTTTAGCGTGGAAAACTTCTCTCGGCTGCAATGAAATGCGAACTTGCGTATTGGACACTGAATCGCGAGCACCGGCGCGCGCATCGACGTCGCGCGGGGTAAATATTTCAGCACACACGCTCGTATATATTCAATACAAAAATTTTGGGGACCGTTGAAAACGTACTGTTATTCACCCCTTTAGTTGCGTTCTTTTAAAAAACATTGACTAGCGAAGCCACCGTTTTTGATAGTAAAATGGGTATTTTTTCGACACAGTAAGCGGTCTAATTTTAAATGTTTGTAAAAGTGCCAATAACGCTGCCAATACGTGCAAATTATGATCTTGGAACGTCGATTATTGTTTATATTTCGTGTATTGTGAATTCTAAGCATTTTTTTATTATTTTGCAGTTGTTCCCGCTCATTTTTCAAGTAAAATTCAATGTAAGTCGCTATTTCCGGTCAGATGTATATTTTCCACTTCCTATTCCGATTGAGTAAAAGGGTCCGCATATATAATTTGTAAGTAGCATATTTTAGTTTAATTTCAAGGGAATGGTATATAAATAAATAATTTACAGCCGAAATTATGTTTCTTAATTAGAATTGATGAAAAAAAATTAAAGGTGGTAAAGGAAAGATTACTCGTCTGGAGGAGACTAATTTAATATGTATTATGTACCACAGCTATACAATAAAAACTGTTATTTAAGTAAAACAATATGCCTACCGCCAACTACAGAAGTAAAATAAACATCATAGCGTTTAGTTTTCCTAAATAACACTGACAATGACATTTCAGTGATCCGTTTTCAGTTGATCCTTGAAATGTCCTTATTTAATTTTTATTTATAGAAATATTTTTAAAACACAAAATATATTTGGCGCAAGGGCACAAATTGAGACTGTAAAATCGACTGGTTGTGGGTTCGATCCCCACTCGAAACATTTATATTTTCATTTCATCGCTATGGTGTAGAGGCAAAGATCGGCGATGAGTCGAGATCGCCTCCAGAACACAGTGGAAAGTGGATAACAGTGTCTTAACACTAGGTAACTTCTGCTTACCCTGCTGTGTGCGGAATACAGCGTGAAGCACAGTATAAACCCTTTGGGTATATGTGTTCTATGGTATAAACTATAAAGTAACTAAAATGGATTAGTCACAATTATTTGTACCTAGATATATCTAGATATTTTATTTTACGCCAAATAATATACATAATATAATTTGAAATATTAATTAAGAAATGGAAAAAGAATACGTGAATGGATTGAATTTAAGCAATCGTATGGAACTGGCATTTTTTAATGGTTAATTCTTAGAAATAGTTGATCTTCACGTATGTTTGTAAATATAATATAATTTTGATATTATGGTAGATATAATTAAAATATATATATTTAAGTAATAAGAATTTATTTAAATATTAAGTCGTTACCTATTTAGTACTATGTAAAAATGGTTTTAGTACAGATTTAGTTAGCTTTGTACATGTCACGCATACAAAAATCTATTAAACATAACTTCACAATTGTAGTGTTCTAAAATATTTTTTTTCACAAAATCATAAGTAGTAGGTAGGTATCTAAAAATTCCGTTAATATATGGCTAAAAATTAAAATATAATGCAATTAGAAAAATCTTAATTTTGTCATTTGTGTAATCTTTAATCAGTTATTAACTGACAATCCCGTAGTTTAATTAGTTGGTCTGCCTTAAAAATAAAATCAACAACAATATTAACTAAATAAGCTTTGTTTTATTATATATCTAAATAATAAAATTCAGTCTATATTTTATTAAATAGCTATATAAACAGCAATCGGCTAATTCTTGAGATAACCTATTTTAAAAATACTAATACAATAAACATAACAATACTTTATTTACGTATTTAAAATATTCCATAATTGTAATACTTACAAAAGCCATTGGAAAGTTTACTATATAAACTAATTTAAAAGTTTGGTTAAGAGATATATAACTTGTATAGACAATTTGACAGTCAGCCACGAATCGTCAGCGAAGGACTTCTAAGGTCATTACAATGTCACAGGTCATTTTTACACTAGTCACATTGTTACTAACAGATTAAATTATTTTAAACATATTATTAAATCAATTTGGACTAATGAAATGATAAATTGCTTATCTATCTCGATATTACAAAAAAAATCACTATTAACAAATATAAACAAAAACTAATAAAAAATATTAAAATATGGCGCAAAAGATAAAAAATGTAGTGCTAAAAGCCACAATCACATATTCATGCTACGAAATATAAATCACAACTCATAATTCTAGCTACATTCTTTCACATATATAACGTAAAACTTAAATTACAATCATAATATTACTAACGATTACCAAAATAACATTATATATACACGAGTAACATCACTTACTTTCACAAATGTGCTCCTCTTTTCGATTGCTTTCATATTTAATACACTAAATAACACGTCCTCAACAAAACACAGCGTAATGTGTTCTGGGCGCGTTGACTCATTTGACCGGTGTTATTGATGATAAATACGGGTCCCCTTATCGGTTATCAATAAACTTTACCCTTAGCCGATGTATAGCTAAGCTGGTGATCGCTTATCTTTTTTAGATATACTGTATAGGAACAAAAAACATTAGATAGTTGTAGGGGATCTCTGAAGATTTGTTTAATGCTTAGAAGTCAAATTATAATTCCTTTCTTTTCTTCTGTGCAAAGCAAAAATGGTACTGATCGTTATTTGTGCTTGTACGAATAGGGTAATAAAAACTAAAGAACATTATTAAAATTCAATTTATTCCAATCAACTTTACAATGAAAATTATTTATAACATATATTGTTCAATAAAAATAATTCATTATGATACAACTACTGACAAGAATTTTACCTTTTATAAAGGTTTTTGGAATGGCATCCGCAACAAATATACATACGAAAAAGCAGTGACTCAAATACCAAAATAAAATTCCCACTTGTTATGTATAATACAATTTTACGCTCACATTTTTTAATTATTTTCAATAAGATCTAAGCTATGCCAGAAGTTAAAATTGATGTTCACATTAGAAGTACCTACAAAAACACAAATGTATTTAAGATCTATATATACTTGCAGTCATAAGTTATTGTTCATTTGTATTTGGTTGGTGGTTTTGTTTCTAGATTTAAAAGTTTATAATAAGGTAATACTAATAAAAAAATAATTAGAAACACATCTCATTGGATGTATAGATATCAACATTTGAAAGAGTAAACTTACATAAAAACTGACAGTTCACTGGGGATTGTTTAACATTTACGCATACATGTATCTGATCTTAACATTAATAATTACTTTCGAGACATATAATATGAAAAATCAATATATCTCTGACTAAGAGTCATCAAAAAGAGAATATTTACACTCCAAGTAGAAAAATAGTTGTAGTTATAGGAAAGGCAACATCTTAAACCATAGCTAATTCGTATATTGTTAAAATTGTGTAAAGAAAGCAGTCACATTTATATTTGAAGCATGGAAACATTATATCGTTGTTACAATAATTTACAACTAAAAAGAGTATTTCCGTAAAATAGATAAAGCGGTAGAATAGCTCTAGAATTTTGAAGTGAAGAGTAACAATGTGAAAAATTGAACATTTTCGGTGTTCTATAAACAGTGGTACCACGAAGACGAGTGACTATAGGGACATCACTATACTCGGGTAGCTAACACTAATTTCAATAATAATTATTCATTCTTTCTAATTAATATTTTTCTAAGGATAAAGTGCACTTTTAACATTCGTGGTAATACTGTATTTATATATAATTTTTCTTTATCATTAAATATTGTTCTAGTTTTGAACTATTTATTTCAAGTATTAGTTTATAATGATTAAGGCCAAGTAATATCGAATAAACAAATAGAGCTGTATGTAGAGGCTGTTGGTCAGTCTGTTGCTAATAAACGAGATTACCTTTTTTTTATTTAACTATTAAACATTTAATCATCGACTTATACATTCTGTTGTCTACAATTAGGCCCATATTGTCATTTGTTTAGCATATAATAAATAGTAAATTTTGCTATATTTCATTTAAACAATCAGGAATATAATAATGGCGCATATGAAAATCAGAAATGGCGTTAAATGATAACGTAGATTAAAATTTACATTTCATATTGTCATATTTCAACAGGGGGGAACAGCGCGAAAATTATATATTATACATTATACTTATTCATACTTTTGATAAGTTTATACCTTAAGTTTTCATATATATCTGTTAAATTGTTAATATCACTTCGGGTCACACAACGTATTGTTGCCAATGTCACCCCTCAATGTCTTTTTAAGCTTCAATAATAATTATAACTACAATAATGTAATTTTTAATAAAAATGTTACTAATGAAAATTATACCGTAATGTGGACGCGTAACATTTATTATTATATTTGACTCGATGGAAGTAACAATATCAATAATATATAAACATATTTTGTTACAAAATGTATAAAAATTTCAACGTAGACGGGAATTGTACCTGTGCCTTTCGGAAACCGTCCAAGAGCTCTGAACACAAAGCCATATGTTACTTAGTTCAGAGTCCCGATACGTTAATATTAAAAACATGTAAACGTATTGATCAACTAAATGACTAATTTTCTGAGCTGCCATTTTGTGTGAGTATTGACTGGGAACAGACATTGTCCTCACTGGCATAATATTATTAAAAATAATAAATAAACCAATCTGATTTAGGACAAAACAATTCTAAATAAAGAGTATGATTACTTCAAAAATGATGAAAGAGCATAATATCAATAATTAAAAGTATGTTGTTTAGATCTTATAAAAAAATCACTAATCACTGAAACTGAAAATTAAAAAGGAGGTAGGATTTACATTGAGATATATAATAATAATATTATCAATTGCTTAGCCAGCTTCACTTTTAACATAGAATAATAGATATGGTGTAGCAGCGGACCTCATTTTAGGCTCAGCTGAGAGTAAATCTTCAAATTCTTCATTAGATATAGGTTTGACGAGGTCATCATCACAAGCTAGCCAACAGGCTTCAGGCCTTGGTCTTGGTACACAACATTCATTGGCTGTACACCCTGAAGGGGCAGGTCGAGGTCTGTTGAATAAAGTTCTCATGAAGCTCGATCCGCTGTTGGTGGTGACGTCCCCGCCGCCTTCGCGCTCGCATTTGGTGTCCTGTGAACTGTCACGTGCGTATGCGACGTAATGGCCGCCGGTTAGCGTTTGTCCGAGATGCATTATTACTGCCCATAGAATGTATCTGGAATTATTGGTATGAAATTTTGGTTAATTTAAATATGAAAAAAAAAATACAATTTTTTTAATATATACTTAAATATCATATTATGATTTAATTCTAATAATCTATCTTATGATAATAGCTAAGCGTAAATTTACGTAATAAGAACACTGACACACAAATAAATTTTAACTTTGGATCTTGGTGATAAAAAAAGTAGTAAATTGGTAAGTTTTTTCAATTTTTAGAAATAAATCTATTTTCTACAAAGTATATGGAATATGTTTTTCTAGCTTGACACACTACCTGTGAGTAGGCGGGTGTTCAGGCGGTCGTTTAGCACAGGGCTCACAAAAACACGGCATTAGGAGTGGGGTGGGGGCGTGTCGCGTTATCTTCTCCATACCGCCGCTGAATCTCTTCAACTGTAGTACTAGAAGTCGTGGTAGCCTTGAGTACGCTACGCTCCGTCGAGCCTCGTTGTAGCGGAGACATCGTTCACACCAATACTGAAATATATATTTGGATTAGCGCTTCTGCATATTTAATTCGCAAACTAGCAACCCACTTGAAGTATACAATTATTTAATAATCTGAATTACCATCATGTTTTAATATGATTGTCATTTTAAAGACAATATCTATATATTAAATAGCCAATTATATAAAAAAATATTTTGTAGCAATTTTGTTGGAAAAAAATACTTTATATTGTTTTTATTTATGAAACTTTTGAAACAAAACACTACATGTTAAGGAAAGTTTGGCAAAATAAATTAGTGAAAACTGCATTTAAATCGGTTAAGACGCTTCTAAGATTGCCTTGCACAAACGCACAGACAGACAGCAGACGGAAAACTTAAAAATATTGATTTGGTTCTATTATAATGATAAATGCCCCTATTAATAGTTTTTCTTAGACAATGTTGGCCTATTAAAATGAGGATATCAATAATATCTATATTTGCAGTAATGATGCAGTAACTTCACGTTTTATTTTAAGATGGTTTTGTCACAACGAAATATCACCTTCTTGCATCTTGCTTCCACTCATCCTTATGTTATTGTGATACAGTGCGACACCTGGCTGTAAATGCGAAGGTAATGGATTCAACGATTTTCTTACATTGTTAACATAAAATTTGACATTGAGTTCCGCTACACAACGATTAACACCGTTTCGGTTTCTACGGAACACTTAAAAAAGAAAAGTAAAGTAACCTACCTTATTCTGATCCCGTAGATATTCGCTAGACAGGCACGCAGCTCGGAACGGCTCATCTGGTGCGTCATCGTCCCCCACTGGTACGCATAGTTCGCATACCGCCTGAGCTTTCTCCGTGACCACCTCACATTCTAGACACATTGTTCGGACAACCATTGTACCTAGAATTAATTAAATAACTATTAATTGAATTAAGAAAAAAAATACTTAAAAGAGTAAAAAACACTACACGTTTTATGAGTGTAATTTAAAAATCAAAATAAGTCTTATATATAAAGACTGTAAATTATAAGTCCGTTAATTAGATACTATAAATAAAATAATATGTATGAAATGGAAAGTTTTATTAATATAGCAAAAAAATACCGAAAAATCAAACAAAACATATTTTTACCTTCAAAATCATCAGCTACAAAGTCCCAGCCAGGCCTTGACCGTTCATCTTTCTCAGGGTCGGGAGAAGGCGCCCTTTCTTCAGACGGTGAATTTCTTTTGTCAGTCACTTTAACTTCTTTACGTTTCTTCCATGATTTGCGTAAATGTCCCAGGGTTTTACCACCATCACTGTCTATACTTGGTCCGTGGCGCCCTATGCCGTTGCTGTGGGAAAGAAAACCTAAAATTACTTTATATTTATTACTTATAAAATTTATGTTTTGTATGTGTAGTTATTAAAATTTTACGACTTTGCTTCATTGTTCGCTCAGTTTTTATATATTTATCTACCCGATAAATAGGGGGATCTCTAACTAATCATACGTTAAAATAGTAGTATAGTACATAAAGTAAAGTAGGGCTAGGACGACGGAATTTAGCGCTGCGTTTTTTCTTCTTACTAATTAATTCCCCTGAGTGGGAATCGATTCCATGTCTGCAGTGCAAAATTTCGTT
>DWAP01001096.1:0-17091 GCA_018230625.1 Heliconius eleuchia
GTAGGCAGAGGGAACCTAGTATTAAGACACTCCGTTCCCCACTTTCCGCCAAATTTAGGAGTTATAGCGTGTTGAGTGGTGCAACTCAACGCTGCTCTTTGCCTCGGCACCAAAGCGAAGAAATGGAAATATACATTTAACTAAATATTTTATTTCCTCGACTGGGGATCGAACCCACAACCGTTGCGTTACAGTCACACCCATCTGCCCTTAGGCCACGATGGCCTGATCAATATTGATATACATATATTTAAAAATCTAAACATTCTTAATTTTTTTATGTTCAATATAAAAAAATGTAAGTACAAATCGGAGTGAAATAAAGTAACCAATTGCGTATTTTATAATTACAAAGATTATTACCATAATTAACGAGCGATCTTGACACGCACCGGCTGAAACTTGTACTGCCTTTGTATTGGTACTAATGGTTCTTCAGCTATTTTTATTATTCAAATTGGTAATATTATGCATTTAGTTCATAAGTTCTTAAAGTATGCTAGTTTCACTAAATGATTCATGTCAATCAGAAGGTTAGTATATGATTTTTAATTTTTGAAATATTAGCGGCCCAAACGCGAATGCGCCCGCAAAAATTTATTGTGGTCCGAATTGTACAAAATCTTCACATTATTGTAGCTTATGTATTGTTCTGATGTATGGGTTACTGTAAAATTTTATCTAAATCTATTCAGTAGTTTTTGAGTGAAAGCGGAACAAACTTCCATCCGCACAAGCTTCTAGATTTATGATATTAGTATGATAACGTAATGTGTATCAATATTTTGTTCTACTTGAAAGAAAAATCGCAATGTGTATTATCTATACCAATATTATAAAGCTCATGAGTTGGTTTGGTTGAACACGCTAATCTCAGGAATTACTGTTTCAAAGTGTTTTTTTTTGTGTTGAATAGCCCATTTATCGAATTTGGCTATAGGTTTTATAATGTTATGATATAATCCACTGTATCAAACTGTATGAAGCCACAGATAAAATAGTAATTTATAAATACATATATTCGTTGTCTCTTATCTATAAGAGACTCAGTAACGAAAAAAAATATATATTTATAAATATGTTTCATTTTACCATATTATCTTTAAGAAATACATTTTGGTGATTGAAATTAAATTTTCTACACGTATATGTTTATAAACATATTATATTAGTAGCGCCATCTGTTGAAAGACTAAAAAATTAAAATTAAATAAGGTTTATATCTAAAACAGACCCATACTTATAATAAAATATCAACAAAAAGAGAATTATATTAATTGACGTTAATTAATTTCAATGTGTAGATGCGCATTTATAATAATTAAAATTATATATGACAAAAATAACAATATACATATTATTTTTTTTTTTTTTTAGTGAGACAAGTAAGTGAACTGAATATTTTATACTTCACTTAAATATTTAATATATAAGGTCGGCACAATAGTTGCCTTGGATTCGATTCCTATTCGGGATAATAAATTTCTTGCTCACCGTTGTTCTGCCATTCAACACGCTGTCTCGGAAATTGGTCGAAAAGTGGAAAACCGAGTACTATAGGACACTAGGTCTAGATTCGCTTTGCCTACCGTTTAGGTTCTTTTTGTATAGCTTGAAGCTATATAAAAAAAATTAAAAAAACAGACAAGCGTGAGTCGGACTCGCCCACACACGGTTTCGTATAAAAATTGGAATGGCCTTGAATTGGCCATGGCCTTACTTGAACATGGCTTTAATACCATTTTTTTTATTATTTGCGATATAAAAGACCATTTTTTTTTAAGAAAATGTAGAAATACGATTTTTTTTTGAAAATCAAGGAACCGTAAATCTAAGTATAATTTTTGAATTTCACTTCGATAACTTCTAGCGTTCCTGAGATAAAGGCTCTTGACAGGCTCACAGATAGACGGAGGGATGGACGGACGGACAGCATACTAATCTTATAAGAGTTCCTCTTTACTTTAAGAAGTACGGAACCCTAAACATGATACAAGCCACACCTATACTTCGAGATAACATTTAACAAACACTCGAAAGAGTTGCATTAGGAAAGTTAATGAAATACATGCGAAAATTAGAAACCTACGAAGGCCAGTTGTATTTGAAGACATTGACCGACAAAAATCAATACGTTCACATTAATTTTTTTTTATAACTTCATGCAATATCTCGTAGGACAGTCCGAGGGAACCTTATGACACTTTCGTTCCCCATTTTCCACCAAATTCTGGAGGCATTGTGTATTATATTTTATATCTTCGAATGGGAATCGAACCCACAACCTGTCGCGTTTACAATCGCATGGTTCTGCATCTGCGCCATGACTGTGACATTTTATAAACACAGCATTGCAATTGCATATTGCAGTTTGCATATATCATTTACATACATTCATACATTACTTCATACTTTGTTGTAACTGATGTTGTATTGATTATGATGATATATAGATAAGTCTTGTTATGTTGCATCCAAAATATATTTAAGCTTAGTTTATCTATTTATACATACAACACTCTTATTTCACTTCTACTTCGCTTTTCTTAGTTTTCGTTTCGTTGTATTTCAATCATAGCAGGGTAGGGTAAGGGAACCTGGGAACTACGTGTGTGCCCTTGCGCCAAACTGCCTTTCTACTACTCAAAAAGTTGAATTTAACATTTAGTTAGATTAAAGTGTCTAGCACTATGAGAGGATTTTTTTCTCAAAATGACAATAGAATTGGAGGAAACAGGATTTTTCATTTAAAGCCCACGCCAACTGGCTGTTGCAATAAAAGGACCGCTGTTAGTAGTATCTAGTTCAACTTTAAATTCGTGTATAATACATATCTTAAAAGTTATTTATATTGAAAAATACACAAATATTATAGAGTACTGAAACTCAACGCTACCTTTGTCTTTTTACTAGTGGTTCCACGTGGAAATAAAAAAGATTTACCCCCCGAGTTGGCATCGAACCCACAAGAATCGCGTTTATCGTCCCAAACGGTAAGGCCAAATTTACCCGCTCCAGAATTAATTGAAAAGTGGAGAGCAAAATCACATCACAATGTATTTTTCTACCTTTTAAGCCAAATATAAAATGATAAAAAGATAAATATATTGCAAGGCAACCCAGGTTCCCTCTGCCCACGCTACGATGGGAGATACAGCGTGAAGCTAAAAAAAAATACAGCTGCATAATTAACTTGATAAAAACCGCTCGTTACCAAATAAATAATTCATTAATTGACTAAATTAATTTCGATGCGGTTGAGATTGAGATTTTTTAACTGGCACAGCCTCAATAGAAACGCTACAATACTTTCTCCCAAACACTGAAGTGTATTTATTTAGTGGTTAGACGACTTAAATTGTAAATATGATTTTTAAAGAAAATAACACACAAAGAAATGTTTGTAGTTAGTGGTAGTACGGTCGTCGTAGCCCAGCGTCTGACTGTTAACGTGACGGTTGTACGTTTGATTCCCACACTATGGAATTATTTTTTTCATTTACCCTGATTCCAATACAAACCGAAAACATAAGTGCCATTACTCAACACGCCTATCCTGATACGATGTCCCGAAAATTTGGCGGAAACCTTAGAACCGAGTGGGGATTAAGATCTATTTATAATAAACCATATGGAAATATGACATGACATCAAATATAATAAAAAAATTACATATAACAATATTGTTAAGACAATAAAAACGAATTTTAAAATCGCTTACGAAAACACACGCTTTCGAGACTGTGTTGAGTGGTGGAATTCAACGCCACGCTTTGTCTTGTTACCAAAGCGTAAAAACGAAAATAATTCATTCCTCAGAGATTAATGTCACACCCGTTCTGTCAGCAGTCAAAGTTTGACTGTCAAACACTGTGACGTTACGCCACGACGGCATCTACAAACGGCAATAATTTAAACATAATTAATATTTCCTTCAAGTGAACGTCGAACCCACAACCGTCGCGTTTCCAATCAAACGCTATCCCACTGCGCCACCAATGGCCTCGTAACGCAACCGCTACTTACGTCTTTACGTCTGGGGGTTAACTGGTACTCTCAATTGCTCTCCGGTTATCACAGCGTCAACACTTTCCAAGCTTTCGCTCTCTTTATATGACTATGTTTGAAATTATCAGTTTTTTTTGTTGTGCACGACTAAGATGACGCCTTTTAGTGTATTTCGGTATTCTTTTGATTTTATCAATTTTTTAAATTTAAATTTAATAAAAAAATTCAATATAAATTAGTTTTTATAATAGTTCATAATTATTAAGTATTTTTTTAATAAATATATTGTGCTATTTATTTTTTAATATAACATTCTTATATTTATTTTTTTATCTTATAGGTGACAGCTTGCGGAGTGCAAATTGTTGCCGTGACAAGAAAGTGACTGGAAAGTAAAAATAAAGTGTTTAAGTGTATGTGTGTAAACTTAAGTGTAGTAGTGTTAATTAATCAAAATGTCGGGCTTCGTTAAATTCGCCATAGATGACTATTATTCGGACAATAACTGGACAGAAATCATCAATAAGTATTGGATGCTGGCGGAACGAGTTTCAGGTACGATTGTGGTTATATTTTATTTTAATGTAATATTAATTGAATTAAATAAAAGTTCACGCTGTATCCCGCATATTGAAGGGTAGGCAGAGGGAACCTAGAGTTAGGACACTCCGTTTCCCACTTCCTGCCGAATTTTTCGAGGCATTGCCTTTTGAGTAGCGGAACTAAGCTTCAGGTTTTTAATTATTTTAATTACTTATATTTATTTTCTCCTTCTATCAACAATGCGCGACGTTACACGCAACGTCTTGAAAATTAGGTAGTGTGAGTAACTGACTAAATTATTTTATTTTTTTATGTAAGATTTTATTTAGATGAAGATTAAACTTAATTATTTTACTTACTTTAATTATTTTATTTTATTTTCATTTACTTTCTTGCATATTTTTATTAGATGTTTTTTAGCTTCACATTTTTTGCCCTGCATATAGCAAGTTAATTTTTTTACCATCGGGTCACTAAAGTTACTGTCTCAGATCTGAAAAAAAAAACCCGCGCAAGAAA
Organism: Heliconius eleuchia; assembly: GCA_018230625.1. NCBI lineage: Eukaryota > Metazoa > Arthropoda > Insecta > Lepidoptera > Nymphalidae > Heliconius > Heliconius eleuchia. The sequence continues at coordinate 5,071 of DWAP01001096.1, forward strand.
ATTAGTGGGACTTTTTTTACCATTATTCATTTACCCCGATTGAGGATCGAACCCATAACGGTCGTTTAATTACTACTGATAATTCCAAAAGCGCTAAAAAGAAACAAATATATAGTTACAATTTTTTTGAAAACACTATATTGTAAAAAAACTATGCAACGACGAAGTGATTGTTAATTTATAATAGAAAATTAATATTGTATGCTATATACATAAATATAATGACATTCAAAATTATAAAATTACGAACAAGATAATAGAACCATAAAATATTTTTAGAATATATTTTATATACTTAAGGAAAATAAAAAAAATTGTTACTGCCTAACTTTTGGTAACTACAAAATACAACTGCTTATAATCATGCAAATGCATAATTAAAACTATTAAAAAAAATATTGATAAAAAATAAATATTTTCGATTTTTTTACTTATGAAATACTCAATCTCTTCCAATTTACTAGTCTCTGTTAAAGCCTTTCTAAATTTGATACTTAGAAAGTGGCAAAATAAACTATATGCTAGGAAACGATTTTTTTTATATACAGAAAAACAGACTGAGGCCGTCGTGGGTGGGACGGTTGTAGTTTCGATTCCCACTCGGGGGAATGAAATATTTAACATTTTTATTTTACTCGCTCTGGCAATGAAGCACAGCGCGGCAATAAGTTTCGCTACAACAAACTGTCCCGAAAATGCATTTTTACAAAATCAACAAAGAAAAAAATATGCACGGACAGTCGAAGTCTGTAATGTGGCATTGCTCATTAAAAAGTAAGAGTGCCTGAACACTGGGTTTTCTCTGCTCACCTACTTTCATTCAAAAGTAGTTTTTATCAAATGTTCGCAAAGCATATTACTTTTACGCACTCTACAAATCTACGACTGTCGCGATGTCTTTCAATTTCTATTCAAATTTTAACAGTCAAAGCGAAAGCTGTATTTATAAAGCAAGAAGTCTTTAGTGTTCGGCATTATTATTACAAAATTTAAATTAACAATTTGAAATAAAAATTGATATCGATTTTTAGTTATCGTATGGTGGTCCGAGTAACGTTTGCCTTTGAAGATGATTGTAACTTTAAACTCCAATTGAGGCAATATTTATTTCAATATATTGATGCTTACTAATAAATTTGTAGTACATTATTTTACGTATTTTTGTTGATACTGCAGTATCAAAAAAAATCTATAAACGTTTATTTTTTTATTAACCAGACAAACAAACAACATGCTTTAATAGATATATAATTTATAAAAAACTTAACACAAAAAAAATTAAGTAAATTAAAGTAAACAGCATAAAGTACCGAAAAACAACATGTTAAGAACCCACGAAGACGAAGCACCATACATAGGAACTGTTAAAATTGATGTTAATGTTAAAATCTACTAACATTTAATGACATTTACAAATTCTTTTTACATCATATCAGTTATGCTACAAAATTTTATGTGATTAAATTGATCAACATTCAACTATTATTAAATTCAATTTTATAAGTATTATTCAATTCAAGTTTATATATATTTAATTTTATAAGCGCGAATATCACGGTCAGAAAGAAGAACGACATGCTCAGTTGATTTGGGCACAGTGGGAGAATGGGTGACAAAAAAATAGTAAAATGATGTACAGACGCAACAGTTAGTGGTGATCTATGCAATGAAAGCATGAGGAGCCCCCGGAGAGCATGTATGAAGAGATTGCTGACAATAGACGAAGAGAAAGAGGCACGTAGACACCGTAGTATTTGGAGTTTTATTCTCTCTCTCTCTCTCTCCTTCGAGCGAAATAAAGCGTGCTAAAAAAAATACGAAGATACATATTTGAAGGAACTCTATGTCACGATTTTTTGATTTAAAATTGTTGAATAATTTTTTTAAACAAATAAAACAAAATTAATGAAAAAAATTAAGTTAATTAATGCATGGTTTCTTTTTATCAATTGCACGCTATATCCCGCATAAAGCCGGGTACGCAAAGGAAACTTATGTAGATATTCCATTCCCCACTTTTCATCCAATTTTTTCAACCTTCTAGTGTTTGTATAAAAATATTGCTATAGAAAAACTCGTGCTTAAAAATTCTATTCTACACTTTTTAGCCCATTTTTCCCAAAACTCTACGTTGTATCTCGCACATAATAGGGTAAGCAGAGGGAGATACCCTCTGCGTTGCGAACGTGAACCTAGCGTTGAGGCACTCCGTTCACATTTATCCGAATTCTGGAGGCATTACGTGTTGAGTGGCGGAACTTAACGCCGCGTTATCGGAGCGAGGGAATTAAAATATTAAAATATTTGATTTCGTCAAGCGGGGATCAAATCCAAAACATGTCGCGAATACAGGTCGCACGCTTGTATCACTGCGCTACGATTGGCCTCACTTTCTTCCTAAAAAAGGAGTGACATACGCATGCAATGAGTTATACAAAATAAAAATAACTTAATATACCATTATGTATTATTTTTTTTATATTTTTCGTAAACATTTAATCTCACTTACCTTCAAAATCAATGTCAAAATATCTGATTTTTTACAAATTTTTGCTCAAGGTTTTCAGCATAGGGATAAATAAATATTATTTTGATGACATTGTTTTATAATACATATCAATGTCTACTGGTATTTTTTTTTTGTATTGCCTAACATAGCCAAAACGGTTTTAAGCAAGTCAAATCAATCGATAGAGAATCGATAAAAAACTTATTAAATAAATTAGACACTTCAGCAAATCGATTCTGTGGCCCCACTACAAGTTATTCCTGTCAAAGACACCGGACAACTGTCTTCATGACGTGATTGATATAATAATTAAATTGCATCATGCAATACATATAGTTAATAGATGATAGTAATCACAAAGAGCCACTTCTTGTTAGTTTTGTTTAACATTTTCTCTCATCTTTAAACCATTGTCATAGCAGTGTGTATCAGAATTTTTTTTTAAAGTAATTCAATTAGAAATTAATATGACGTTCCGATTTTAATAGTCTAGTATGTTTAGCTACAATTTTTTTTTAATATTTCATTATATTATCATTCCATGTTTTTTATTAATTTTTGAAAAAATAATTAGGGAATGATATATTTGATGTAAAATATCCAAAATTTACATATCGTTTCAACAAAATAGCAAAGAAGCTGTGCTATTTACAGAATTATGAAAAACAAGAGAGTTTAGTTAGCCCTATATACGGCAGTTTAATAGGAATAAAAACATATGCAAAATATTAAAAAAATATGCAGTATGTATAATGTTCATTAAAATAGTTAACTTATAATTTCCATCGTTTGCAGGTCGCAAAACCGATGAAAAGTACCTAATTTTTTAAAATTATATATACTTATAAAATCTGTTTTAGAAACCCAACAACAAACTTTTAAAGACTTTCTTCGTTATTTTTTCAACATCACTTAAGTCATATAAAAATACCTACAGCAAAGTGATTATTATCATTTTTCAATAACGTAAAATGGAAAGTTCCGAATGTATAGGATTAACACAAGTGAGGTCACGTGATGTGTTTAAATGAAATGTCATCGGCACACGTTTTGTAGTACTTGTTTGGTGGTAATATTAACGGACGTGGAAGGGACTGTAGGTATAGGTCGCATTCCCTATATATTTTTTTAGCTTCACGCTTTATTCCACACAGTGACACAAGTGAACCTGGTGAAGCCCCCAAGTGTTAAGACACTATGTTCCTTTTAAGACATTTCCGCCGAATTCTGCAAGCATTACGTGTTGAGTGGTGGAACTCTTTGCTGCACTTTTTGTCTCATTACCAGATCGAGGAAATAAGAATATTGAATATTTAATTTCCCCGAATGGGAATCAAACTCACAACTTGTCGAATTTAGAGTCGTACGTTTGTATCCTAGTGCCACAACTGGTTTATTAATTATATTCAGTGATGTCAATTAGTATTAAAGTAACTTTCAAAAAGTACAAGTCATGTGTTTGCCTACATACCAGGGGAGAGACACTGCATATTGAGTTGTGAAACTCGATGCCTTTAACTGATTTTATTTTGTATGAAATGAACTACAATAAGTTATAATAGTTTTTCTATGAAACACCAATAATTTTTCACTTTTCGGATTTTATTCTTTTTGTTGCTTTATTTTCTTGTATTGCAAGTTCTCACTTCATGCCAAATTTCATAACAACAAATCTATAGCATGAGATATTGACAGACGGAAAGACAGCCCATAAAGTGACCCTACAAGAATTCCTTTTTTACCTTTTGAGGTACGGAATCCTCAAAAAGTGTAATTTTCATACTAACTTTCATTTAAATCATCTCAGAGTACGGATTTTCGCTAGGTGTTCAGATATAGTATGAACAAACTGTCAAAAGGCCGAAATTTTAAATCTTGAGAAAGTTGCCTATACTCAAGAGTCGATACAAATTTGGCAATTCTTGTTTTAAAGGTTTTTAATGCATGGTTTTTTCATATTTTATTTTTATTATTGACGCTTCTGTTATTGCAACGTTGCGATCGCGAGAGAATTATGTCACTCCACTTTTTATCCATATTAACTTTGTATGTTTGAGTTTACAAAATTGAATACTGATTTTTTTAAAAACAAAAAAATGCGAGTTGGTCTCGCACACAGGGTTTTTACCAATTTTAGCATTGTAGCACAACGAAAAGTACAACTTATAAATATTGACAAAGCTAAGTTTTCGGGCGTTTCATTTAGCACTCCTTGTGTGAAATAAACTAAAAATATTAATTTATATATTTTTTTCTATGACATTTTTACTTTTTAGATTTTTTCCTTTATATTATTAGTTCTCAATTCGTGCTACATTTTATAACTGTTGGTCCACGAGAAGTATCTACCCTACACCCCTGGTTTTAATTACCCGGCGAAATAATTGCAAAATGCATTAATGCTCGTATTTTTTGATTGTGCTGCCAAGGATTGTGCTTTTGATTGTGCTGAAAATTTGATATTAAATTTGGGTTGGACACCTTCACGCGATCTCGAGATAAATAGTGTTGACAAACAACAAAGTGGTTCAAGAAGACTTCCGTTGTTATCTTTTGGGGAACCCAAAAAATGAATATCTGTGTAAACTACCAAAACTTTGTATTAACAAGTAGTAACAAGTTTTACAAACAAAACTAGACTTTCACATTCTGTAGTTTCTAACATTTTAACACCTTTAATATTTTCAAAACGAAAAAATGTGTGATTTTTTTAATATTTTGTTTTATAATAAAAACCTGATCCTAAGTTAACCAGACCGCGAAAGTTAAAGTAAACACACTTAAATACAAAAATGAAGAGCTCTAACTTTCGATTCATACTTTTGTATTAATATAAATTCTACAATTTTCAAACAAATGATCACGTTGTTATATTTGGCAAACTTAAACTGGAGAACAGAGAGTTTTGACTCTATGTTTTTTTTTGTCTAACTTGCTGTATGTAGGAAAAAATATGAAACCAAAATTCAAATTAAAAAATATTTCCTATTCGCCGCCTATTTTGGATATTAAACCGCCGTCTAATTAATTTATAACTCCAAATCCAAAGTTATAGTGAAAATAATGTACATAATATATTAAAATAGCAAAGGTAGCAGTAGATGCCAAGCTTTAAATAAACCTAACTCGTTAAGTAATACATAACCTCGCCCTTGCCAATGAATATCGATCTTGACCTTTTCTTTCGTATTGCATTTAAAATTTACATATATGGTATTAATTAATTATCTCACTTATTAAATATGCTTAAATGTGTTTTTATTACTTGTTTATGCTAAAATTATAAATATTTTGACAAACTACTTAAATAAAACAATATGTAATTTTTTCCACTAACGTACGTCGTTTCCAAAACAGAAATACAGATAACGTAGAGCATGGAGAGGTATGTCAATATTGACTTGAGAGATATGATACATTTAGTTTTTAATTCACGCTGTATCCCGCATTTAGCAGGGTAGGCAGAGGCTGTTGTAAAAGAAAGCTGTTAAAAATAAATGGTCTATCATTTAAAGGAAGTTTCTTCTCTTAAAATGATAATTATTATTTTTATTAATTTAAATTAACTTGATGTATTAGATATTATTCAATATCTATTAAGTGACCAGTATATTTATTATACATACATTTTCATGGGAAAACAGTTCCTCTCTTTTATTTTATAGTAACCAAACAGATAAATATTTAATAGAAATTACAATTCGTGTATTCCATTAAATATATTGATATTTGATCCAAAGGGTTATAATAATATATAATTTCATTATATATTTTAATGATACATCATAGTTAAGGTTAACTTAACCTTATTTACCGCAGATTACATTACAACATCGTTATTGCACATTACAAACGAAGACCAATGACCATACCAAATTTAAGTATTAAATTTGTTTTTCAGAGTTTGACAAAATGAAACTGGTACTTTTGAGGAATTCCACTAAACACGCGTTATCTTAAAAAAATAAGTTAAAACTAGGGAACGATATTAACATAAGATCCCCTTGGCCTACCTTGCTAAATGCGTGATAGAGCGTGAAGCATTTTTTATTAGTACCGTCTTAATCTACATCATTTATTTTATTTACAGATCCTCGTGTACAAGGATGGTTTCTCTTCGACACACCTATCGCGACACTCGCGATGGTCGTAGCGTACCTAAGCTTCGTTTTGGTAGTGGGCCCACTGTGGATGACAAACAGAAAGCCTTTCAAAATCAAGAATATATTAGTCGGTTACAACGCAGCGCAAGTTTTACTTTCGTCATATATGTTTTATGAGGTAAGTTATTTGTATAATTTAGTCACTTTCTTCTATGCTAAAAAGCTAAATGGATATGATATAAATTATTATTTTAAAAACATTAAAATGTTAAATATTTCTAAGATATGAATGTATAAGAAGCTAATTATTATTTTATACTTAAAATAGGATGTATATTACTCAATATACTCCGTTTCCCACTTTCTGTCGAATTCTCAAGGCGTTGAGCGTTGAGTGGCAGAACTCAACACCGCGCTTTGCCTCGATACCAGAGCGAAGAAATGGAAATATAAATTTAAGTAAATATTTCATCTCCTCGAATGGGAATCGAACCCACAACTAGTCGGTTTTACAGTCATACTTTGTGCCCCTGCGTCACGAGTGACCTCTGAGTGTCTTAACACTAGGTTCCCTGCGTACCACGCTGTGTGCGGGAAATCTGATTCATGCTGTAATGAATCAGATTTTTTTATATACATTATAAAAACTTGCGGAATACAGGCAAGAGCTTATTATTTTTACGACAATATTAGCTAAATTTCAAATCTGCGAAAATAAAAACAAATAGTCATTTTTTTGTCACTCGCGTTGTTTTTTATACGTCACGGGTGCACAGTTCCAAGCAAATGAGCTAATGCAGCACCTTGACATCTCAACGACACCATGGGCTAAGCCGCTGTAAAACATTATAAAGTTAACTTGCGGTGTTTTGTCCTTGTCGGAATGTTTTTGGTCATTTGAGCGCAATGCCTTGATGGCTGTTTTGACCTTAATTTTGATATGACTATAAAAAAAAGTATTATAATATTTTTTTTAACATCATTGTTATTATATTTATTAATATAACAGCCTGAGTGTAAAGGAAGGACCGTGTGTTCAAATCCAAATTGGGAGGAAAAAAGTGCGGAATTGAATCCCACCGCTCAAAACGCAATATTTCAGTAGTGAATTCTTGACACTAGGTTCTCTTGTATACCGATACGATATAAACTTGATACAGTATGAAAAATAAATAGAAAACTGTTATTATTTCGTTACTCTCTCACTTTCCCACTTTAACATAAATTAAACTTTAACAGTAAATTTTAAGAATTTATAAACTAAAATATGTTTTTGTTACAGCACTTAATGTCAGGATGGTGGTACGACTACAGCCTTACTTGCCAACCGGTCGATTACAGTGACAGTGATAAGGCGAGACGGGTAAGAATTATGCATTTTCGTTATAGACTTTAAAAAACTATATTCGTATCGGAAAATCATAAAAATTAACTATTAACTTTACTTAGAATTCGAACCTACAATCATCGCGCACTTTTTTAACTGTACCACAACGGTGTATTTAATTAATAACACCATACAAAATTACATATTACAAGGCAAAATGTAAAATTACAAAGATAGCGAGACGCGAACTCATTACTCATAGAAAGCGGAGACGAAACATACCGGTTACTGGCCGAGAAACAGTTGAAGAGTTACAAAATTATAGAATGATACATTCTATAATGTGCCTTATTATAATATGGTGATGGTTGTTACTTTAAACCTTATTTAAGGTTATTTTAATAATCAATTCGATTTAGTTTTTGGTTAAACAAAGTGAGGATTAAGTTATGAAATAAGAAATAAAACAATATGTAATTTTTTCCTTTTTGTTATTTTTCGATACTCCACCAATCTCTTGTTCTTCATGCAGGGTAAGCAATAAAAAATATTGCTTCTTCACTTCACATCTAATAACATGTATTTGTATTTCGTCATGTACAATACCGAAATTTTAAACTGTACTTTGTTAAGCAAAGCCGGATAACCAAAAGTATTTATAAAAAATAATACATATTATTTTTTATAGATTTTTTACGCTATAAATTAGTAATTAAATATAAAAAATCTGTAAATACACGTTATGGCAAATGCAAGCAAATCCACAACATGTATTTTTCAGCTTAATATTTTAAAAATATAGTCAGTTGTACAATCACTCACCACTTTAAATGAAACCATAGTTTTAACTACTCTATACAAGCCTAATACAATCAAAACAACAAAAAAATGCCAAAAATGAAAAAGTAATTTATTCAAACAAAATAATTAATAAAATTATCGTTATAAAATAAAACGCCATTTGTTAAGAATGACGCACACAGGCACAAACGGTCACTCATTCACGAAATCGAGTCATAAGTGTTGAAGGTGACGTTGTTGTTTATTATAGACAATAGGTAATTGCGTTAAAATAGAACGAGAGATATTCCTCTATCGGTCTGATACGTTTTATGAGAATGAAAAGTGACAGATCGGTATCGTTTTTTTATTTTGTAGTAGTAGGTGTTTACGTTATTGGTATCTATTCGTAACTGCCTCAAACGTAATACAGTATGCATACATATCGTGAAATGAAAAAAGCCTACATCTACACTGTTGACTTATCTTGATTATTATTTTTACTTTCATTACTCGGGTAACAAGACAAAGCCCTGCGTTGAGTTCCGCCACTGATCAAGGAGTGTCTCGAAAACTTATTACCAACTGAACGAAGTGAAGAATGTCGTGAACCAAAAAAAAATTATATTATCATCGATTGTTACTATAACTAAAACTTTGCTTAAGAAACACGTCTACCCATTCATAACTCTTTACATGTCGGTCAAGTTCATGCGGACTCGTTCGCACACGTACTTTCGAATTGTTATTTATTTTCAGCATTATACAAAAGAGAAATAATCACTTTTGACAGGTGTAACCAGAAGTTTTTTCTTATTTAAGCTGTATTTAGCATGTTTATGTATATTGCAGGGCAGGAAGAGGGAATCCAGTATTAAGACACTCTGTTCTCCACCTTGACCATATTTTCAAAATGTTGGATTTTGTACAGTTTAACACCGCGACTTTTTTACCTTTAAAGAAATATCTGTACTGCATCATCTGATTGACAAAATGCAGCGTTGAATTTCGTCAATCTATACTTAGTACATCGTATTCAGACAAAAATAGGAGAACGGAATGTCTTAACACTAGATTCTCTATATCTACCCTGTTACATGGAATAAAACGTGAGGTAGCGTATGATACTGTAGATTCAAGTTAACCGCAACCTCACTTTGACGTAAGAAGCTTTCACTGTTCATTGGACTGAGTGATTGCGTCACTGCAAAAGTGAAATTAGAGGTTGGACTTAAGTAGAAGTAAAGTGTATAGTGATATTGACCTTCAAAGGAATGCTGAATTTTTACCTTGATTTTTAGAGTTACGTTTAGTATTTCATAAAAAAAACATTACAAGTTTATATTTGTAATTCATTTCATATCTCGTCGACCTACAGTCCATAAATTCGTACGGAACCCTTGGCGGGCGAGTCCGACTCGCAGTGGACCATCTTTTTTTTATTCTAGTATATAGTTGGCACATAGGAAAAATATAGTGTTAAAACACTCGGTTCTCCTCAATAATTTATAGGAACGTAAAATTGATTGCTAAACAAAATGGTCATCTGTTATATATATATATATATATATATATATATATATATATATTGTTTTTCGTTTAGAAATGGTAGTCATAAGTCTCACGAGTTCAATGAGACACTCACTACCTAACTACGTATTAATAAACTCCAATTTATTATTTTAATAAAAAAATAATTTCTTCTTATTGTTTTTTTTATTTTTTTCATTTATTTATGTACCACACAAGCAAGAAAGTACAGAAAAAAAATCAAAAACATACAAAAACAAAACATAAAAAAAGAAAGAATGTGTACAACGGATAACTTCGTTCGATTCGGGTGCGGTATTTAAATATTACGGTTATAATAATAAACCTACATACAAATATACTTAAAATTACACATACATAAATATATTAACAAACAAAAACATAAATATAGAGCGCATTTTACGTTAACATTGTTAGAGTTAACGTAAAACGTTAGAACAAGTTTATTCATATTGCTATCATAGTAAAAATTTACTGTTTTGAATTAATTATTTTCGTCGTGTTGATATATTTTTTATTTAGCCTTACGTTCTATCTTACATACAATTTATCATTTAATTATTTTATTTATTTTGAAATATTATTTTAAATATTTATTCACAATAAAATATATATAATAGAATAAATTGTGTACATATGTATTTCTTTTTGTTTTGATATGAATTGAAAGAATGTTTTACACTTATAGTTCAAAGACATTAAAGTTTTTTTAAATTTGTATCCGATAAAATAGAATTTAATTATGCTAATTTAATTTGATAAAAATCTTTTCAATTGGTAAGAATAAAAAAAATATTTTTTTAACAAACTTTTGTTAGAAAAAGAGTTTATCAATTCGATTGTTTGTTTACGTTTGTTACCTCTCAGAACTTTTGACTAGGTGAACCAATTTTGCTGATCCTTCTTTCATTTGAAAGCTAGTGCTTTTCGTGTTAGTTGGTTGGTTTTATGTTAATTTGGTCCATTACTGACAATAGTATCAGTGAGAAAATCACATAGTCTTAAATTTACATTATATGATAGATATGTAGAAAATAGACGAATAACTCAATATCAAAAAAAAAATTAATGTTGATGCTTTTTTTATTGGAAAGCATACTTTTCAAGGATAGCTTAATTAGGTTCTCATTATGGGATCCGGTTTATATTGTTTTTTTTTTTTTGGTAAAACATATAATTATGCTGTAATAGTTACAACGAAAAACATTGCTAAAATTGGCGAATCATGATTTACTTTTCGTCACAAGTTATATTCCTCATCGTTGCATTTCTTTTGAACCAACTTTTAAAAAGATGATGTTCTCATTTTCAACCAACTTCAAAATGGGAGAGGTTTCCAATTCGCCCGATAATTTTTTTGTATGTTCTTGTCAAAATGCCAAAATATTAGTTTATGCAAAAATAATACCTAATTAAGATAAACATTTTACATAGGACACTTTAAAATCTTATCGGTTCGATTCCCTTTTTCGAAAATATATTATATTAAATTATAATATATTATCATTTTCTCACTCTGGGAACCTTTTTTTGTATTGTTTGAAAATTATCCCAACAGTAATTAATGTATTTAATGTTGTCATTTCCATAGTCTGATACTAAACGCGGCGTTAGGTTCTGTCATTCACATAATGCTACTAAAAATACGTAAATTGAAAATTATATAATCTTTCGTCCTTTGACTATTTATTAAATTAAAAAATAAAATCAGCTTCACGCTGTATCCCGCACACTGCAGGGTAGGCAGAGGG
>DWAP01001097.1:0-17073 GCA_018230625.1 Heliconius eleuchia
CGCCCAACCCACTTTAAAGGCCGGCAACGCACCTGTAGCTCCTCTGGTGTTGCACTTATCTAGTCAACTTGACTCCCAATTCATTCAACCCTCAATGTCTACAAAATTGATAGGATTTTAGTAAACTAAAAATATCTAATAAAATTAAGATAAAAAGTACCTCATTATGATCATTAACAATAGGTAAATGTCGGAGTCCAAGAGCTCTGAACAAACGGAACAGCCGCGGCAGCGAGGCTCTATGTGGGAGAGTGTATGGTGAAGGATTCATGAAGGGCCTTAAGTCTAGAGTACATGTTTTCTCCCAATCTGATATCTCCAACTGTATAGAAAATTTTATTCATCAAAAATCTTTATATCATAAAAAAAAAAATTCTAAAATTGAAAAAACAATCTTGTAAAAACATGTTTTTTTTTATTCACGCTTAGTCCAGTTTATGGCGGGGTAGTCAGAGAGAACCAAGTGTATGGTGAATAGCAAAACTCATCACATCGTGTCGAACCCTCCACAGAAATAAAAACACTTAAATAATTCCCTCGAGTGGAAATGAAACCCATAACCATTGCATTTCCAGTCCAATTATTATTCGTTACACATTATTAAAGTAATAAAATATAATTTAAATTAAGAAGCCCTTAAGTGACCACTTAATTTCTTACCTCATCAATAGAAGGGTATCTCGGGTACTCCTGTCTGAACATGTTCATGTCTACATTTAAATTGGACCATGTTGTGTTTGCATTTTCATTGTAAATCTTGTTATGTAACAAGGCTATTAATTGGGAACGTAGGATTAAGCCGCGAAGTCGTTTGTATGTAGTTACTTCAGCCTAAAAATAAAGTATATATCATAAATATATATAAATATTTTACGGCAGAGGGAACCTAGTGTCGAGACACTGCGTTTTCTAGTCTCTCTTTTCAAAGCTGAAAGAAAAGTTGAGTGGCGGAATATAACGCCGCACTCTATCTTCCATATCAGGGAAATGAAAATATTTTTTATTAGACAGCCTTAATTATTATAGTAATAATCCTAACTCGGTTTTTATACAATTATGAAAAAGATGATATATAAAGACCACGACTGGCCTAAAGGTAAAAGTATTGATAATATGAATGCAGTCAGAATGTACACTAAATTTAATATTTTTATATTATTTTAAAATGTACAAAAAAGTAGGCAAAGAGCTCTTTTATTTTTTACTATATATTAGTTACAAAACCTTTTTATAGAATTATGTTACAACTTAATATAAAACGTAGAAAAATTCGGATTCTACAACATACGAGTATTCATTGCATAAAAGTACATGATAACTCCCACACTCCTGCAGTACGGTTGACAAGTTGTGGCCAGACTTGGTTTCAGGATTTTTTATTACTTTTTTGATTATTTTCTGCCTGAGTGAACAATGCCTAAGAGTTCAGAAAGCTCAACTTCAGGACAGCCACAACTCACCAACCGCACCGTACCTCCTACAACTGTACTTACATCATCAGCCAAAGGCGGATCCACAACCGGGAAACCATTGTAAGACACAATACGTAATATTTCCACAATATGCCCGACATTTTCTACTGTCCTCAAAGTGAATACAGGATGGGACATAACTTCCGATGCATATATATTGTGGGCCAATGGCGGTGGCTCCCATGGCAAGAGTGGAACACCAGCTAATTGTATGTGGATATCATAGATACCCTGAAATATTACAATTATGAAGCTAAGGTTGTTGTTTTTTTTTTTATAATTTTAATGTAATGTGTTTTTCAATATAGCTTTTTAAAGACTTAACAAGTAATATGTAATAACTGTCCAGCAATTTAGTCAATAATTATGTCTTTTTCTTAGTTTCAGTGAAAAACCGACTGACTTGTACAAGTATCTAAGGTAACCAAAAAAACATATAAATCTATACTAATATTAGAAAGCCAAAGAGTATGTTTGGTTGAACTCACAAAACTCAGAAACAATCAATTTAAAAAATATAGTGCTGAAAAGACCATTTAGTCAGAGTTGCCCCAGGTATATAATATGCCTCAGGTATATAGCTCAAGGCGATAAAGGCGCGGAACAACATGCGCTATTCAGGCTCCCCACCGAGGGTTCCGTATAAAAATTAGAGGTATCGAGCATTTTTCGAAATTCAGGCTTAGTTAGCCAGAGCCCTATCATCTGATACCTCACTTGAACTAGCGGCTGTAATAGGTACCACATTTAGCCCTCCTTTTAAGGATGTTATTCTTTAGGATTTAACCACAAACGTATAGATTCAGATTATTTCCTGAACTAGTACTACCTGTAGATGCTAGATGCCAAATTTCATAATTATAGGTCAACCGGAATAACCTATTAATTTTGATTCCTTTTACAATGTCGAAATATGCGTTTTTTGCGATATAAACGGCCATACCTTAACTTTAAGTAAATGTAAATGAGAAATATTCTTGAAAAATAATGGGACCATAGATCAGATACCTCCAAACTTTCTTGAGATTTAGGCTTTTGACAGACAGACGGACGGACAATAAGGTGATATAGGGGTTTTTTGCTTAAAAGGTAGAGTACCCTAAAAACAAAAATATACCTCATTAAAGAAATCCCCGGTCCATTTAGCCACGACCAGCGTGACAATAATTGGTAAAGCGTTCGATATCTGTCCAGTCGTCTCTATAATAATGACAGTGAGAGAGATGGTCATGCGTACAACGCCGCCGAGTTGCGCGGCCGCGCCCACTAACGCATATTTTGCTGGATTTATACTCTGGATAAAAAAAACACATAAAATATTTATTGACAATATTCTGAATTGTGAGAATTAAGTCTCGTTTTGAAATAACTCTTAAAATATTTTTGAGCTTCTCCTAATAACGAAGAATATATTAGAAACAATGCGTTTTCCATTTTTCGCCGATTTTCATAACTAACTAACAAGTATAACTATTAAGAGCAGGAAAATGAAAATATTTTTTGAGGTAATATTTTTCCTTTTATAATATTTTCTGAATTTGAAAAATGTATGCACAAAAAACAACAAGTACAGCATAGATAAAGAAAAAATACTTGAAAACAGTAAAATTAAAACGAAAAAATATTAACTCACATTCTGAGGCAGAATGTACTGAATTATTATGGCTAATAGCCTTCCCCAAGCTGCTCCAGTCAACAAATTGGGTATAAACAGTCCACTGGACACTGCCATGCCGAAAGTCCAGGAGGAAAGCAGAAAATAACAGATCACAAAAACTAATAAAGACCAAGGCTTGTAAGATCCCATGGGGTCGTGGATAAACGATCTCACTGAAGCCTCAGGCGTTTGAAACCATATCGCTGCTAGTGTATTGTACTCCCCATCAGCACAGAAAAGCTGCAATATATAAATTTATTAGCACATATGTTTCGTCTTATTTTTTATGTTTCAACTACTATGAATAACATCATTTATATAAACATCTCTAGTACTGGTGAACATAAACATCTGAACATAAATCTGAGCATCTTATAACAAAAAGTTGTCAATATCAAATTATTTTAAAAGTATATTTCTAAGTATAAATAATTTCTTATATTAAAAATATATTTAAGCCAGCAGGGATCTTGAGTTTGTCTGCAGATGTTAAAGGACAATAATCAGCTTTGATGAAATTTCACACTCATCCTGATTAATGATTAAGTTTTGGTAGTTTAATCATTAATTGAGACGCGTGTAAAACAAGCTCCAGCCTTAACTATGTTATACTTCAAACGAAAAAGGGCAAATTTACATAATCTTAATTTATATTCTAAATTATTAGATTTCTAACCCATGTAACACTTTTGAATTAATTTAATAGCAGTATTTTACATAAAAAGGATTTTTCAATGTAAAAATGTTTTGATTTTGTTTGACTTCTTGCATATTGTTTAGCGGATGGTGATAATGGATGACAAACAGCTTCGATGAAATTTCACACTCGTCTTCATTAGTGATTAAATGGTAGTTTAATCATTAACGAAGACGTGAGTAAAACATAGCCTTCGCTATAGGACCCATATTAGTATATTTATGAAAATATATATTTTTATCGGTTTAAGATAAATATTGAGTTAATCAACAAGTGGTAACAGTGGATGACAATCGGCGTCGATGAAATTTCACACTCATCCTCCTCAATGATTAAATTTCGGTAGTTTAATCATTAAGCAAGATGCGGGCAAAATGTGCTTGCTGTAAACCAAATTATTATATAATTACCTAATTTACCTAATTATTTTGTTTTATTTCATTTATATATTTATTCAAAATAATTATTAAGTATTTAATAAATTCATTCTTCCAGTATTTGCATAATATAAAATATTTTTTATTAGTAGGTACTGCGTTAACTGGTGGAGAAGCTGGGCGACGATCAGTTTTGATGAATTTTCACACTCATCCTAGTTAATGATTTAACTTTGGTAGTTTTATCATTAACCGAGATGAGAGTAAAATATTAACTCGTTATATTTAATTTTCATTTATATTTGAAATAACCAAGATTTCAAAAACAGTCAACACATAAAATTTTGAACATTATATAAAAATCGTATTTTACAAAGTGGTTATAGAACTAAATATAAAACAATAAATTTTGTTAGTTTTTCTTGGAGTGACAATGGATGACCATCAGCTTCGATGTAATATCACACTCATCCTCATTAATGATTAATTTTAGGTAGTTTAATCATTAACGAGGGCGTGTGTAAAATAGGCTTCCTGCAAAACATATAATTGTTTTTCTCTAAACTCAAATAAAATTTACATATTTATACTTAACACAAAAAATCAAATATACAACAGGTTTTTGTATAAAAAAATCTTGTATAATATGCTGATACGTTTTACACTCTTCCAGTTTAATCATTATACTTATCGGTAGTTTAATGATTAAAAATAGAAGCGAGTAAATCATTGATGACCTATCTTCTACGCTGAAAAAA
This sequence comes from Heliconius eleuchia, assembly GCA_018230625.1. NCBI lineage: Eukaryota > Metazoa > Arthropoda > Insecta > Lepidoptera > Nymphalidae > Heliconius > Heliconius eleuchia. Next base: position 4,962 of record DWAP01001097.1, read on the forward strand.
AATGTTTTAAAGGTTCGTTTCACATTTGAAATACATGTATGAATAAACAAATGCACAATGAATTAAATTCATTTTGTTATTGTGTACCTATATATCTCTTTACTATAACAAAAAAATAAAATGAATGACTTTGCATGTGACAACTATAAATGAACAATAATAATATGGACTCAATTAGCATAATCTATGTATATATACTAATATAATAAAGCTGAAAAGTTTGTTTGTTTGTCTAAACGCTAAGATCTGAAACTATTGATCAAATATATCACCAATTTTGATTTTTTAAACAAAAATCTATAAAAAATTTCAAGCATGTAATTTCGACGAATACTTTTCGAAAAAGAAAAGGTTAAATTGAAATAATTCAATACTCTGTTTATGGCCGCAAGGCATCCTTGCCGTTGATAACATCCTTTCAAGCAGCCAAATAGTACTTGCCTTTTCTCAGAATTATGAAAAATGATTGAATGTATATATTTATTTTTAATTATAAATCTGTTGAGAAATGCAGCATTATAAAAGAATTGTACGTGGTATGCGGGCGACGCCGCGAGTGAGCCGCTAGCACGTAGATAAAAAGGTAAAATGAAGGAATAAATATTCACTTTACTTCTACATAAGTAAAAAAACAAAATTTACAACTCAAAACATAATTATAGTCTATATTATTTATATATTATTTGGTATAAGCTAAACGTGTTTAATATAAATGATGTATTTTCCCTAACATAAAGTCATAATTTAAAACAATATTATTTTAGTAAGAATGTAATATGAAAATAATTTTAGTTTTAATACTCCTTTAAGCGATGAATGGTCGTACAGTATTACAGTGTCCTCATGACCGATTTCACTGAATCGAAATCCGTCATGAGGATATTATAGTACCATACGTGCATACACTGACACTAAGTTTTTTGTCTCTGGAAAATTTGCATGATTTTTAATGATAAAACGTATATTTGAAATCAATATATGAATCATATTGTGATAAGTAAGCTAAAGGAAAGTTAATGTGAAAAATTATTTAGAAATAATAAGAAAAGGATTCCTTGACACAACGTTCTATACATTTTATAAGCATAGTTTAATGTTATAAAAATAGATATAAAATATTTTTAATTCTATATAATAATAATATTTTAATTTTTCATATAACACTTCAGTGTTTGAAATGAAAAAACAAAAAATTAATAAATAAGCTTAAAATATGAGATTATTAAATAAATAAATGGTCCTTAGTTTAATTTTTATTTTGCATAACAGAGGAGCTGAATAAACCTACTGTTAATACACTCCATACTCAACTTTCTGCCAAAATTCAAGATATTGTGTTGAGTGAACCACCGTCTACGTCCCAAGAACATATTGTAACACAAAATTAAGATTTTATTCACATAATATAATTTTATAATCAAAATTTACCTGTAACGGTACTTTAGTAGGGTCTTCACCGAGTGGTCGGCAGTCGTCGAGTAAAAACATCATGAGAAACCCACAAGTGGCGCTCACGCCGGCCACCAGGCACGCTTCAACCACGCGCAGCCACGGCGCGCCTATGTACCTATATAAAAACGGTTATTATTACACTTGGTTCCTCTTAATATCTTAAGATACTTTCATTTCCCACTTTCCGCCGGATTTCTGGAAGTATTCCGTGTTGAATGGTGGAACTCAACGATGCGCGTTTTTCCTCTTTACTAGAGCGAGGAAATGAAAGTACTAAATATTTCATTCCTTCGAGTGGGAATCGAACCTACAACCGGTCGCGTTTACAGTAGGAAGTTTGTGTTCCTACGCCACGATATGGCCGTATGGCCACATGGCCTATTATCATGTTAAAAATAAAATTACGGAACCATATTTCGAAATCAAATGTAGGTTCTATTTGGAGAGAATAGCAGTAAAGACAGTACGATGGATGAGTCTTAATTTAACTGTAGAAGGCTTTTTGACACAGATATAATATTACGGTTTTTATGCACATCTGATTTTTGTTTTGTCTAACTAAAGTAAAGACATGATAAACCAAAAAAACAATGGAAGCTCCACAACATAAAGCAAAACAATATACCTGCACAAAGTTGGTTTCTTATTAACGTTAAATATAAAAATAGCCATAATTATCGTAAAGTAAGTATAAAAAAATATATAATATATTTATTAATTTACCTTATACGAAAGACACTCAGTTTAAAGTTAATATAATTCCATAGTGCACCCAAGCATCCTCCAATTACTCCGAACAACATGAAAACTGGTAGTTCATAGAACTGGAATGGAAAAGGCTCCATTTTCCCAAGGTTCAATAAGCCTAAAAAATATTTTTATAATAAAAAATGTGAAAGCCTTGAGTTATTTGTTTAAAAATAAAATAGATAAATCAAACCTGCTTCACATATAAAAAAAAATGAGAGGGATTTGAACCTGGTGTTTTGAAAACGAATTTCTATACATTCTTGAAATTTTTATCACCATCAAATCCGCTTCACGCGGTATCCCACACACAGCAGGGTAGGCGTAGGGAGCCTAGTGTTAAGACACTCCGTTCCTTTCTGCCGCATTCTGGAGGCATTGCGTGTGGAGTGCAGAACTCTATGCCGTACTTTGGCTCGACACCAGAGCGAAGAAATGGAAATATAAATTTAAGCAAATATTTCATCTCCTCGAGTGGGAATCGAACCAACAACCAGTCGATTTTACAGTCACACTTTGTGCCCCTGCACCACAACTGCCCTCATAAAAACATAGATATTGCATTTTTTTTTACCTCAGGCTATATCCCGTATAGCAGTCAGAGGGAACCTAGGGTTAAGATTATCTGTCCCTACTTTCCGCACTACCGTTCCCTACTTTTGTTGAATGCCGGAAGTCAACGCCGCGTGTTGTCTTATTACTAGATAAGGAAATTAAAATAATTCATTCTCCCGAGTGGAAATTGAGCCCAAAATCGTCGCATTTACACGCAAATATAAATTGTTTGTATATTTTATAATAAATTTAATATAAATTGCCTATACCTGGATAGCTTAACTCTCCTGGATGTCCATGATAAGCTGATAGTGCAAAGTTTAGAGTAAACGTAGATACAACAGTCCCAAAAAATGTACGCCATGTTAGCGCTTGATTCCAGAAACTTGTGCCTTCTTCCAATGAAAATAACACACCACCTATGTAGTTTACATAATATGTTATTAAATTGTTTTAATCGATAATTACAATGTCGATTTGTTAAATAAAATGATATATAACCTATAGGAGCTCCAAAAGCAGCTGATACTCCAGCAGCTGCCCCACCCGATACAAAATCACGTTTCTCGTGATCTTCGCGGAAATATTGAAATATTTTAAAATCTTTATTGAATGTTGTACTTTTCCCTTGTGATATACCAGCAGCCACTACGGCACCACTGTGTATCATAGGCCCTTCCTAGAAACAAAAACAACTTAAAATGTACGAATTATTTGTTTTTATAACCAATGTATTACACATACTTTCACAATTAGTTTAAAAATATAAAAACAAATGATGTATTATCGAATTATATTTAAATTTTACAGTGATATTGAATATTTATGTATGTTGAGAGCTCACCTTGCCTCCAGCTAACCCTCCCACTACAGCAGTAATAACTCCAACAGCTTTTACAAATAATGTCTTTATTCTTACAACTCTGGGTACTTTAACTCCATTTAAATAACATTTAACCTGAGGAATACCACTTCCAGCAGCAACTGGCTATAACAATATACATACATATATATTTACTTTTAAACAGTTTTAAATTTTACCTGCTTCAAAATTTACACACAATTAGATATGGCAATATTATATTTTTATAATGTGAACCAGATGTGCTCGCCAGGATGACCATCCTGGTCCTGATCCTGATAATCAAGAAAATATTTTAAAGTGTATATAATTACTTATTCGATTTTCATTTGTTGTGTTTGCAGGCGTTGGTAGGATAGGAATGGAGAAACTAGTATTAAGATACTTTCCAAATTTTCTTTCATTGTTTAGTTCATTTTGAATGTTTAATGGTAGAATTCTAAGCTTATCTTTGGTCTACATCATTTTCGATATTAATATTCTCCTTAGTATGGATTGAATTCACATTCAATATTAGTACGGTTTAACACTGTTTCAAAGCACTGGAAAGGACTCGGTATATTTAATATGCATCACAATATTTTCTGTTTTTATATTATTAAGAAAGTTTTAGAAAAAAACCTATTTATCTACTATTGTGTCTTGGAAAATAATTACTACACATTCTTCAATTTTTTATATGTTTTCTAAATAAGTATTTTTCTTTCTTAAGTGTGAACTTACATTTAAAATACATTAAAAATAATTTAAAAATAATATTCCCTCTTGCCAAACGATAATTCTAAACAGGAAATTTGTAAAAATCTACCTACACAGATGCTTATAACATAAATAAGTTGTAACAACCATATAAGAATTTTAATGTAGCTTGATGGCTTAGCGGTCCCACTATGTTCATTTTTTTATATATTTTCTAAGTTTTTTTACTTTCCTAAGTGTAGAATAACACTTTATAAATGTCAAAAATATGTTATTAATTACTTTAACAATTGACAATAATAAAAAAATACCAAATATTAATTCAAATCAGCTTCACACTGTATCCTGCACACAGCAGGGTAGGCAAAAGGGAATCTAGTGTTAAGACACTCCATTCCCCACTTTCTGCCGAATTCTGGAGGCGAAATGTAATGTAATGAGGCTTGTGGCACAGGGTCACAAGAGTGTGGTAGTCAAGGCAATGGTTGTAGGTTCCCCCTCTGGGGGAAATATTTTATTCTTGCTATGGTAACATGGCATAGAGTAGCATTGGGTTGCACTGTTCAAAATGCAATGCTTTGAGAATATGATGGAATATGGAGAACCAAGTATTTTAATACTATTTTCTCCTGGTCTACTTTGCTTTATGTCGAATACAATGTGCAAGTAAACTAAAACAATACAGTAATATAAATTTATTTTAATTTTTTACAATATTTTTCATTAAAAACATTATATGTATGTCTTATCTATTAAAGTCATTATGGCCTTGTTTAAACAGGTTTGAGTAAATGGATAGTTGGGAGATTTTACCAAGTGAATAATTTCTATGTAATAAAGTGGACATGTTTTGAGAGTAGAGTTACGTAAAATATGTTTAACACAACATTATACTAAACACATAATTATTCTGTAGTATTTATATATTTTTTTCCACCTTACCTTGCATATTCTCACTAAGGCAGAAAAATCTCATGTAAGGAAACTCTATTCTCTACTTTTTCTGTATTCAAGACATTGTGCAAACAGTTGCATAACAAGGTATATGGAAGGGATGTGAATATTTTACAAATTTAAACAATAGTTTCAGAGATTAGTATATACAACAAACAAATTTTCAGCTTTATAATATTAGTATAAATCACATAAAATAAACTCACCTCAACATATGCCACAAGTACAGATCCAATAAATACTATACAGATATTAGACAACACCCACAACAAGTATGGAATGTAAAGTTTATCTAAAACCACATATCTGTCGACAGCTGATGTAATACATTAAGGGAAGTATTCAAACATAAATGAATCATATTTAGTAGGCATGTAGTAACTATGATTTTGTTAATAATTTTATTTTTAATAAAATAACTTAATTAAATGTATATTAAATAAACTTTGTTTTTTCAATTTTATAATAGCAAATATTATTATAAAGGATACATTTCTTTAGTTGCTTATATTTGATTTTAGTAAATTCTTCTATACAAATATCTATTATAAAAGCAATAAGTGCAGTGATGACTCCAATTAATAATACAATTATCCATCGAGCTATGTCTTTCCATATAATAAAAGGGTAGCCTCTTTTTCTTTCTTCATCTAAAAGTAAATGATTTTCGCATGTGTCATAGTCTAAGCTCTGTAAAGACAAATCTTGACATTAATATATTCACAAAGTGCAATATAATCACAGCATTTAAAACGTTTATAAGCAATACCTCATACTTAGCAGACAAAATGTTCATAGAACCCGGTTCAATTTTTTGTACTGGTTGTCTTCGTCTAACTCCATGGCTACCATGAATGTCGTCTTCTGTGGAGTCCTATGAAATGATTTTCAAGCTTTAATTTAAGAATAATTATAAAACTTAGCACATAATAAATAAATAAATGTTTCCTAAATTCCTACCTCAAGTCCAGAGGTTTTATTTAATTGGGTAAAATTTGATGTACTCGCTTCTTCATTGCTAACCAGTTGTGCTGTATCAGATGTAGTTTCACTAATACCATCAACGTAAAATTGCGACGAATCATTCATTTTTTATAAATATTTAACGTGAAACAAAGAACAATTGGCAGCGCATTGTTATCACATGTACTTAAAATATCGTAATATGAATTTTATTCATAAGCATGCTCAGCTAACTTTCAATTTCTTCTTTTAAATTGCTAAATTTGTAGTTAATTGGAAATAAACATTTATAAAACGCAATCAATAATTCAAGTTATATGGCAAACGACACTTTTCGACTGACAAAACAAAAACTAAAAAACACAGACGATCAATACATCGTAGACTATACAATAATATATGTGTTGAGAGTATACAGACTACACATAAGTCTCTATAACATTACATAAATCTTTTCAGTTTGTGGTCACTCTTAATATAGCCACAAAATATAAATCAATCAGGAAAACTCCATTGCGCACTTATGCAATAATTAATAAGAACGTACTAATCTAATTAATTGATATAAGATATATGGGTTGGATTGAAAAGCAGATTTTTTTAACCACTGACAACTATAGTAATTAAAACCAGCCTGGCGGTTTAAGCACTTATTACTATAGTAATAAAAAATATTAAGTATCTAATTGTATTTAAAATTTTAAAATCTTAATATTCGGTGTATCTTTAAATTGCTTTCTAGCTTCAAATTGTTTCAATTAAAATTACTAGTTTAACATTGAGAATACAATTTTATTCATATGTAAAAGTAAAAAGAAAACTAATGTGATAAGTGACTTAAATATTGTTTTATTATGCATATTTTATAAACATTTTTAAATTTTGATTTGAAAATAAGGATGGCCACTCCCTATTTTTTTCTAACATGAATCTAATTTCAATTTTAGAATATTGGAAAATATCATTAGTTTAAAAATTAAATTTGCTAAGTTTCATTATTATTTGATGTTTTTGTATGAGATTACACACATAAATTATAAATACCTGAATTTATTGTAACTCGTGTCTGGACAAGCCCAGAGCCCCAGGCCAAAAGACTTTTTGAAAATGTTTTACTTTGCGCAACGCAAAGCTACTATCTTCAGAGATATATCTTGCAGAGAATACCTTATCTATGATAATTATGCGAATAGAGGCTTACTTGCTATTATAAAAAAAAACAACAGAGATTTTAATATTTATTTATCTACGATGATGATTTCTGGTGTTGATAATACAAATATACAATAGTCTTTATTAAAGGTTCATATAATCTGCCTAGTATAATACAATTTAATATATTTCTGAATTCATATCACGGCCACAGTTATATTACATGTAGATTAAAAAGTAGAAAAAATATAATGAAATACTATAAATGATCTCATGTACTATTAATTAAGTTTCAATAGTATTCTGAAGTCATGAATGATATATAAAAATAGATTACGATAAATAGTTAGTTGCGTTATAAATAAGTAGAATATATATTAATTGAATTACTAAATAAAGTTAATAGAAAAATAATCTTAATTTTAAATTGCAGATATAAACAATGGTGGGTCAACAAATGTGAGATGATAATGTCTCACATTGGTGATTATATTGATATCAGAAATCACTTGACAACGTTATCATTTTATCAGTGTGTCAACTACTAGCGCCACAAGCGAGCGCATACACGCGCAATAATCAGCGTACCGTAAACAATGGTACATTTGTATGTGTGTGTGGCTTGCTCGTTCGTTTGGTTGACAATCGCGATGTGATGTATCCTACATCATCGCGTGCTGAGTTATATTTTAAACAAATTGTTTTAATTTTTATATTGGTTCCAACATTTATTTCTAAATGTTTTCTTTCGTTGTGGTTACGTTTCTGTGTTTTTATTTCTAAATATGTGTAATTTGCCGCCGAAGTTCCATTCAGTGTGTCGCCTTTGTTTATCATTCTGTGGCGATAATTGCAGTGATGTTAAACTACCAATATTCGACCGTGATAAGGATAAATCACGACTTTCCGAGATGATAATGACATATTTGTCAATAATGGTAACTAATTTGAGTTGTTATTTTGTTTGGGCAGTATAAACAGAACCTTTTTTTCGTGTGAAAGTTTAGCATAAGCGTAAGAGATTGTGGATACTGATAAGCGCCATTAACTTTCTCGCGGGTGTTGGGTATTTTCGCATTGTGATATCATATTACGGCCCACGCGTCGAGTAGTTTAGAGCATGACTAATGTCGTTCTTGGAACTGATAGGCGAGGCGGGTGGCAGCATGTGGCGGCTCTATCAGTGCGCGCTGATAACAAAGGAGCGCAGCGATTATTTTGACAACAAACCTTCCGTAGCCTTCCGTGCTAGCATGCTTACTAAGCAATATACATATGCCTTATATTATCTTATACATACAATTAATGGAAACACTCTTTGCCTGACAACCCTGCTATTTTGAGAATCAATATTATCTAAATATAGCCCTACAGTTTATATGAGGGTAACTTGAATCACACTTTCTGTCCTATCTCAGACAACATTCATTTCATTTCATAAGATGTATCTTAAACTGGTTTGCAGATTTTTATTATTTATTATCAGATTAGCCATTAATGAATCATCATCTATGATAGTAGTAAAAGGTCACTGGCCATATCATCTCTTAATGACAGGGATATTGTGAAACTAACATAGTTGACCGTGTGAATAATGTTTTAGGTATCACCAGAAGATTTGCTGCCACAGGTGGTTTGTGGAAGTTGTGCACACAAGCTTGATGAGTTTCATACATTTAGAGAATTATCACATAAATCTGAAAGATTGTTGGAACAATTTGTACAGTATGCTAATTCATTATCGGGTCCAAAAGAGGTGGGTTTAATATAAAAATATTTATTTTTATTTATTTTACATATGAACATGTTATAGCTATAACAAATTCTACTCTAAAACATTACTTTCTATAATGGTTTTAAAAAAAAATGTTTATTATTAACATAATGTTGAAATGTTAATATTTTTAAGCAAAACTGGTATCATTATTAATGTTAATGTAATGTATTGGTTGAGTCCTTATATTCTTCTTATAGAATGCCTTCACTACATTTACTAAAAGTCCACATATGATTCCAATTCCCACAACGGATGCTACACCCACTATACTCCATAGTATATGCTTTGGTTTTAAACTAGAGAAAGAAAATCCTTTCTTTGTAGTGAATGTAGTGTCGAAAGCAGGGCAGAATGACATAGTTATATTAGTTATGAAGGCACCATTCAATCTCATTGGGGCAGCACAGCTAAAATTAAAAAAATAATTAAAAACATTTTTTGTTAAAACAAGACAGAAATGGTGTGAAATGAGGAAAATCATAATGGTTTTTACTAATTAAAAAATAAACCGTAAACTCTTTAAAAAAATGATTCAACTTTACATTCCTTAAGTAAAGTATTGTAAAGTAAAGGTACTCCACATTATTACTAAATTAGCTATAATATATTTCTTATTAAATATAATTAATAAATGATGGCTCTCTCAGACCTATGAATAATTTCATAGAAATGTAATAAACAGGTGATTCGTATATTCTACAATGTGCTTACTAAGGTACTTCCCCTGGCCTAAACTTGGAACCAGCTCCTTGTTTTGTAACAATATTGGCAAGGTCACAATTACAAAGCCAGTTGTTACCAGACATTCCTAGTACTTCAAGTTTGTCCCATGGCAGTAAATCTGTTGATAGCTCACTTAAGTTGTTGTCATCAAGATATACCTGTGGGAATAATTTATTTATAAATTATTATTGGTTATATATTTTTATTACAAGAGAAATAAATTTAACATTTTTAAATATAAATTATAATTTTATATTATTAGTAATGAATCTAATGTTATTTTAACATATTTTATCTTATTATATACTGAATACTCAGAAGTATATTTAAATGGTAGACGGCTTCTAAGAGATGTGGGTTTTATGTTTCTCTAAATGTGGTAGCTAAGTCAGCTTTAAGAAAATATTAATATTCAAAATATTTTAATTTTTCTTGACAATCAGACAAAGTGAATATTTTTTATTTACAAAACTGATAACACTACAGATATTCATTTGGGATCTTTTTTCTCCGTTATATTATTACTATTTTATTTTAAATGTAATATTAAGCGATGTCTAAACAAGTTTATTATCTTATTTTTTTTATGGAAAAGGACAAGATATATCTTATATAAAGAATATGTTAAAATTATTGAAATTTCTTAATTTTATATATACTTACTTAACAGCATTATTTTTAGATACATATTTAATAATTATGCAATATCACTTTCCACAATTTAACAGATAATAGTGCAAAATTGGAAACAGAGTAATTAGTCACTAGGATATCTCTGCTCTATCATTTGTAAAGAAATATCATATCAAAAAATACTTACTTAGAAAACGTATAAAAATTTGAACGTAGCAGGACTCGAACCCGCGCCTCCTGGAAACCGACCAGGCTCTCTGACCACTGAGCTCTACGTTCATGAGCTAGCGGGTTCGAGTCCCGCTACGTTCAATTTTTTATACGTTTTCTAAATAAGTACATTTCTTTCCTAAGTGGGGATTAACACTTTAAAAATACCATATTAAAATTAACAGTATTAATTACTATATCAAATAACAATTATAATAATTTAAGATAAATTGTGCAATCCGCTGTTATCAAAACATGTAAAGTGATTGATCAGCTGACCTCGTTGTTTTCTTGTCATGTCAGTATATATAACTGGGACAAATTCAAACAAACATTTTTGATTTGTATATTTTGATATGTCCTAAATTTTTATAGAAGAGTCTTTATAGAATTGCAATACTCATAAACATATTATTGAGGCCAGTGCAGTATCGTGGTGCAAGGGAACAAAGGTGGACTGTAAATCCGACATGTTTTGGGTTCAATCCCCGCTCGGGGAAATGAAATATTTATTTAAATTTATATTTTCATTTTTCCGCTCTGGTGTCGAGGTAAAGCGTGGTGTTAAGTTTCGTTACTCAGCACGCAATGCCTCTAAAGTTCAGCGGAGACTGGGGAAAGGAGTGTCTTAACACCTGGCTGTGTGTGGGACACAGCGTGAAACTGGAAAACAATAAACATATTAAATATAATACGCGGTTAACGCAGCCTTACAGTAGATTACGGGTTCTGGTTCCAGCCTGATATAACAATTTTAATAAAAATACTTCCGCGACCATATTTGCGCCGCTGGAGCCATGCCTAAATATAAATGCGATGGTTGTATGTTCGATTTTGACTAGTATAACTAGTAATATTAACTATTTTAATTTCCTTGCTCTACCATCCGATACAATGTCTGGGATCCAGGCGGAAATAGAACGGAGTGTCTTGACACTAAGTTCGTTTTGCCCATCTTCTACATGCAGTCTTGATCATGAAAAAAATATTTACTCGATATTATAAAATTTCGGATATTCACTTTTGTCTACAAACGCCATATTTTCGGGAAAATACATTTGTAAGGTATCTTAGTAGTTCCAAGTTCATTTACTACCTACTTACTTAATTAAATGAATTAAATAGTAATCGAGTTAATGCAAATTTATAGTTCGTGATAACATTCTAATATCACTGTTGTAGAGGTAATATACGTATATAGTACGAGTAATATTTAGTTAGTGCGGGTGAAGATTCATTTCCACACGCCGTAAAAATATTTCTCCATAAAAAGAAATTGTCTCATTAACTAGTACAAAGGCCAATCGTGGCGCAGCGGCACAAAGTGTGGCTGTAAAACCGACTGGTTGTGGGTTCGATCCCCACTCGAGGAGACGAAATATTTA
>DWAP01001098.1:0-17062 GCA_018230625.1 Heliconius eleuchia
TTACGACACCACCAGTTCCAGGATGATCCTATTCTAGGCCGGGATCACACGGCACTATAGGATCATCCTGGAACTGGTGGTGGTATATATATATATATATATATATATATACACATATTTAAAATTATTAAAGGGTTGTAGATTAAAAATGTGTGTTTGATCTATATTCTTGTTTAAGTGTAGGTATAGGTCTAGATATAATATTATTCTATAATTATTTTGTAAATAATAATATTGATTCTTTTTTAAGTAAGAAACGGAAAATAAAAGGTACGCTGTTATAATACTATATATGTATGTACTCGGAGCTATAAATGAGCGTTAACTCAAGTGCTAGTCAGAGTTCATGTAAAAAAATTTGTTCATTTACCAATTATCGAGTTTTGTAATTCGTATTAAACATTACTTAAGAAATATTTGAACATCGTTGTTTCTACGACATAAATCTATACTACTAGCGACATCTATTGACAGTTTATTGTACTACTATACAAGCGTTAATCTTTAAAGTGTTATAATATACAACTCTATGGACTATGGATGGGCGACGAACGAGTCAATTGCAGTACTTACCAAATATGTTTTTTACTAATTACATTTATGCTGTAGATAATGCCAACAATCTGAACCCATTACAATTCAAATACTACAGATTACAAAGGAAATCGCAATATTAAATCTGCAATTGAATTATTATACAAGGATAAGATAAGATAAAACTAAAGGTTTATAATAATCAGATTACCTGAATATTTATATCGAAACTGTTAAAAGTAAGTTACATAATTTTAAAATTGAAATGAAATAAAACTAAAACCAAGCTACAAAAATGATTACTTCTTTAACGTATCCTATATCTACATATACTTGTAAATAAACAACGCGGGCCGATATGATATTATTAAACAATATCATAAATCTCAGTTTATCAATGTGATATATAATTTATTTTATTTTGCACAATATTTGTAAAATATATTTTTCTCATCCATCATGACATTTGGAACGGCAATCAGAGCGATTTCCGTTCGTTTGTGCGTCACGCCAAGACGTAATGTCAAAAAGACAAAAGCCTAAAAAAATACTAAACCTAGACCTACCTGATATTTCTTAATGGAATCTATCTGGTCTCTGCTAATATCGTGCGCAGGGGGCCTCGGAGGAGCGTCGCGGGGGGCCTCCCGTGGGGGGACTGCTGGCGCGCCTTTCGCCGTGCCATTAACCTGCTATATAACGAAAAATCAGAAATTATAGTTAAAATATATTAGGTCTCTGTATCTCGTTTTTATTATGTTTTTATTAGACAGAATATGACAATAATCTACAGACAACAATTTGTAGGGTAAAGGATCAGGAGAAATGTTAGTATATTTTCGTTTGCCTGTTCTGGTAAATATAATAAAGCAAGATGTTGAGTTTCATCACTTAACATTCAAGAAATCAAGAATTCAGACGGAAAGGGGAGAACGAAATGTATTAAAACTAGTTTGTTAGTTTTTCTAGAAAACATGGGAAAATAATTAAAAATTACCCTTCAGTAATATTTTCGTATAAATGCATTTACATTGGGCAAATGCATTTTTTAACATCCTCACGCATTTCGTACATTAGGTAGGCAGAGAAACCTAGTGTTAAGACACTTCGTTCTATATCAATTTAATCACAGGAATTGAACCTGTAGCAATATACTTATTTAACAAACCCAACAATAAAATGTATTTTTCGTATAATACAAAAATAATAAAAAACACCCAGTTCTAAGACCATTATTAGAATATTAATAAATAACTACAATATTTAAAATGTATACGATAATAATCACATTATAAAATACTTTTTTTTAAATACTTAAACCACAATTATTATGATGCTGTCATCAATACATTTTAGTATAATATTTTACAATTTCATTACACGAAGAGGCCAGACGTGGCGCAAGCGTGACTGTAAAACCGACTGGTTGTAGGTTCGATTTCCACTCGAGGAAATTAAATATTTATTTTAAATTTATATTTTCATTTCTTCGCTCTGGTGTCGATGCAAAGTGCTGCGTCGAGTTCTGCCACTCACCACGCAATATCTCCAGAATTCGCGAAGATAATCGGGATCGGAGTGTCTTACCACTATATTCCCTCTGCTTACCCTGCTGTTTGCTTACGGGTTTGTTTGCGGGATACAGCGTGAAGTTGATTTATTTTATTTATTTTTATTCATTACACGTTATAAAAAACGAGCTTCACGCTTTTTCCCGCAAATAGCAGGATAGGTAGAAGAAACCCAGTTTAAAAACACTCCTTTCCCAACATTCCACCCAATTTTGGGGACGTTGCACATTGAGTGGCAGAACTATACGACATGTTCTGTCTGCCACAGAGAAGAAATAAAAATAATTTAAATATAATCACTTGAATGGGGAACGAACCCATCAATGTCGCGTTACAATCAGACGATGCACCGCTGTGTCACGACGGCCTCAAAATAAATATATATAATAAATTTATACATACATTTTATAACATATCCCATAAAACAATTATATTAGGTCATTCAAGTATTAAATATTTTAGACCCTCTAAGAACTATCTTACTAATAAGCATGCAAAACCCATAAATCTGTAAAATGTCCCGACCCTAATCATATCATTATTCTCATGCATAAATAATACCAGTTTTGATGATCCAATATAAATTACTACTTACAAATTAAATATTTTTTAGGTTTTCCGCCCATAGCAGAGTAGGCATAGGGAACCTGGGAACCTTGGGACCGTTAATATACTCGGTAACCATTAAAAGACTCAGTTACCAGAGCGAGAAAATAAATTTATTAAATATTTCTTTTTCCTCGAGTGGGAATCGAACCCACACCGTACGCTAAACTTGGCACGACTGACCTCAGAAAATAAATATATAATTTCTTAATTGGAAAAAAAATAAGTATAGAACTATATAAATAAACATAATCATATTAACTATAATAAATAATAATATTCAATTTATCCTTTGAAATCTGAAAAAAAGCTTAAACGTAACGTAAATAGTCCTGAAAGGAAATGTAACCCATTAGTTAGAAATATAAGAATAAAATCGTATACAGAGTAAGTCAAATATTTAAAATAATACATAGATATATAAATTAATATTAATATACCAATAACTTATACCTTAGAGTGTAAACCTGTAAAGTTCATTATATTTCTAGCTTCACGCCGTATCCCGCATGTAGTAGGGTAGACACTAGGTTAGGAGTCTAGTGTTAAGACACTCCGCTCCCCAATTTTCGGCAAAATCTGGAGGCATTGCGTATTGAGTTTTGAAACTCAACGCCGCAAATGCGCTCTACTTCGACACCACGGCGCAGAAATTAAAATTTTAAATATTTCATTTTCTCAGGTGGAAATCGAATCAACAAGCCGTAGCGTTTACAGTCAAGTGAGACACGCTTGTGACCCTGCACACGAATAGCCTCAATTTTACCATTCGAAACTGCAAAAACAAATACAAAATCGACCTTTGTTTTATATTAATTTTCGAAATTTTAAAAACTTACAGATAATATACGTCATATTACATAGTTGCTTAATAGACTGTTATCAAGTTTACACTCTAAGCCAACGATATTATATTATATTATACATATAAATACATATTTTATTACATAACATATTGAAAAAAATATTAAGTTTCATTTAAAAATAACAGTTCTTATTACTTTTTTTGTATCATTTCATAGTATACAGAGAATTGAAAATTTAAGAGTATATAGAGAACCTAACGCCAAATAAAAATCGTTTATCGTCTATCGCTAAATAAATATTGCATAAAAGCTATAAGTTGGTTTATAATAAATATTTAATTTTGTTCTCAAATTGTCATTTTGTAATGCCCTTTATAAAACCAACTTATTAAACATAATTTAACAGACGACTTCGACGCAGGTTCAAATCCAGCCTTATCCATATTTAATATTGAATTTCTAAATAATTACTAATACATCTTTCTTTTTTATGAATAACACCTCGTTACCGCGGACAATAGTGCAAAAAGCGTGATTGAAAAAAAATAAAACCCTTAATATTATTAATAAAAAAAATGAAAGTGACACAAAACATGATGGTAATGGCCGTCTTAATATATTTATATGTGTGTATTAATTAAAATAAAAAACTGAATTACTTATATAAACGAATAAATTACTTAAATATGAAACTTTCACGAATTTGGTTAAGTTTTGAAAAGTGCAATTCGAGTCGTTTTTTTATATATGTTTTTAAGTTATTTCTGTTTTGTATAGAAGGTACGTAATAAAAAACTCGTAGACGCCATTTTGGTGAAATGGGATAGTGAGTATCGCGGCGTTGGGTTCCGCTATTTATTACGCAATGGTTCCAACGCAAAAGTGGCAATTAGGGAACTTAGTGTTTTTGTACCTTCGCGGTTTTTCCCGGATAGCAAGTTCTACCCTGAAAGAAAGAAGTAAATAACTAAAACAGACGATATACTAAGATGAATAAATCAAGTTTATGTATTATTATAAGGCATTTTCAAATATTTTTTAAATAAATAAAGAAAACTATAAATTATTTCGTTATCAATTTTTCTAATTTAATCTGAGACGCACCCGAATCCTTTTAAACTTCATAAATAACTTAAGCTAATTACAATGTTTTTTTTATAAAGCATCCTATCTAACTAATGTTAGTTCAAAACCCGTCAAAATTATAAAAAAATTAAAAAAAAAAACTTTTAAAAATGTCTACAAATATGTAAAAGCGACATGACAATATGAGCTTGTTAGTTATCCCAAATCCTTATTTATATTTATTAATTAAAAAGAAATAGATAAACTTTCTGAAATTCCGTATTGTCAAGTAAGATATCTATGGTGGAAATTTAACAGCTTTTCTGAGTACACGCTTTATCCTTAGCTAGAGAAGGATGCGACAAGCGCTACGATCTGTACATACATGTTTTGCCTCAGCTTCACGCTGTATCCCGCATATATATAACAGAGAAATTAGGCAATGTTAAAACTAAGAATATTTCATTTCCTTTGGTGGGAATCGAACCCACAATCTGTCACGTTTATAGTCACACGCTTTTTCGTTTCGTTCACGCACGACCGGCCTCAACGGTACTTATATGGATAAAAATAAAAATATTAAACATAGCCTTATTCAATAAAAAGTTACCCAAATCACACACTTACTTTTAGATTTTTTATACGGAATTTCAATATAATTTACAATTATTAAAAAGAGTTAATAGCAATAGCAATATAAAAGATAATAAAATACATATTTCCATGAAACTACACTACAATTAAGTATTTTACAATTAATTCTTAACTAAATAACATCCCATCAAACCCCCATCTCCATACACCGTGACTCCCATGAGATCATGCGCTGTGTTTACCTGAACAACCTTTTTGTCCGCGGTACCGGGGTATTTGGGCGTTGTTTTCACAATTTGGACGAAACTGTCCGGGACATCTACCGCTACCTCTCGTCCAAGCAGTACTGGGGTAGTATCGAAACCTGGAGGCAGCTTGTAAGAAGCGTACACAGCTTCTCTAATCAAAACTGAATCAGTTCTCGCTGAATATGTCACACCTTCCCTACAATCTAACAAGGAGTCTTCTCCGTTTGATATAAGTAGTTGTATCTTGTGGTCGCTTAAGTTGTGGGTGATGTTCGACGCGACCGACTCTGATCGCTCAGAGTTCAGATCGCATTTTGCTGTTTGTGATGAACCTTTGCTCTTTTTGCTGCCAAAGCTCACCGATCCATCTGAACTTTGGGGTAGTGATAATAACTCTATAGTGCTGTTGTTCTTGAAACTGCCTGAGCCGTCGGAGCTGGGACCGGAAATATCGATAGTGCTTTGTAGGACGGTACTTTGTTTGCTGCCAAAGGATGTTCCGGACCCCCCGGACGATAGCAGGGGCTCCTCGTCCCTTCTGAGTCGTACCTGAGGAGGTCGAGGAGGGGGGTATCGTGGGGGTGTTTTGTTCCTCGCGATGAAACTGTCCGGAACGTCCACCGCCATCTCGCGGTGGGGGCCTGGAATGGAAGACAAATAAATGTTAATAATGTATATTAGCCAGACATAAACCCCGGGATTGGATTGTACCAACCAATTGGTAAGTGAAAAGTAGAATGTAGTGTATAATTAGGGTTTCTCTGCTTTGGCGACTCTAGACCTTCTAGAAGCAGAAGTAGAAGATCAAATAAAAAAATGCAAGACACACCAATATAGATATAACAATAAAAATAAAACAACTGCTTAAGCAGTTCTGCCTTAAGGCAGATATTAGTTTTAATATTGTGTCCAAATCGTTTCCCAAATATTTACACAATCCGCAGCATCCAATTAGCGTTAGAGATATTATCTAAACTGGGAATATTTCGATAAGCACAGCCGGCGACCTGAACGCAACCGTGAGACCACAACCTATAAAAACGACTAGTCATCGCCCGCAACTTTATTTGTGTGGATTTTAGGACGTTTAATGGAAAATGTTGTATCTGCCGCCGTTCCCGTAGAAATTTCAAGAAATCTCCCATTGATTTTATCATAAGCTCCATAAATCAAAAACTAAAATACAAATTAAAACTTTCTAAATCTATCACTTTTGAATATGTGTTATTCAGTCACTACTTTTTTAACTCTCCTCATAGCCGTCAAGGCAGGGAGAACCCAGTGTAAAGACACTCCATTCTTCTGAATTTGAGACATTGCGTCAAACCGTTACGATTACAGTTAGTACACACAAATTAAATCAAAACCATATTTAAAACATAAACTTAATAAATATGCTATTTAATGAACGCGCTGGTTATTTATATACGCTTATAACGCTCCCCGCAACCCATTAACGGCAATACTTTCCACTCAATCGTGAAATGGCTTACAGGTTTTAACTTAGCTCTCATGAGATTAGCCTTAACCCATAAAAAGGTATAAATATAGAATATTTTTTTTAGCTTCACGCCGTATCCCTCACATAGCAGGATAGACTAGTTTCTAGTCTAGTCACATACCACCCAATTTTCGAAACATGGCGTGTTGACTATGGAACTCAACGCCTCTCTTTGTCTTGTTAGAGTAAAGAAATCAAAATAATTAAATCTCGCGAGTGGGAATCGAGCCCTGAACCAACGCTTTTACAGTCCAATATTGTTTCGATAAATAAATATGACGATTTATATTTTATAGGCCAAGCACAATAATTAGTTCTATAGTAAAAAAAACAATTAAAATAAATGATTGCAAATAAGAAAAACAATACAAATTAAAATTCATAATTTTAGTTATTTTTGCCCCATTGTTGTATGAAGGTCGCGTCCTATCACGCACTACTTCAATGTCGGTTGTTATTATAAGATGAATCTTACTTATTATAGATGCGATTGTCATAAACAATATAAAAAAATATTATTATTATTCTTAAAAAAAGCAGTTTCCCAGCAGCATATTATTATTATTCTTAAAAAAAGCAGGATAGGAAAAGAAAAGACACTCTGTTCCACAGTTTCCGTCAAATTTTCGAGGCATTGTGTACTTAAAGAATTGTTTATTTTTTGTAGCGGGGAAAGGAGTGAAAATAATTAACTCTTACAAGAGTCGAACTCACTATCGTTCCTTATGACAGTTTAATCATAACCATTTATTTATTTTAATTTAATGTCCATAAAATCATATCGGTTAATATAATACGTTAGGAATTGACTAAAATATAATTTAAATTTATTCAGGGTTCGAACCTTTAATTAGCACATGTCAATCAATTTTAAAATAAATATTTTATTAACTACTAAAAACATCAAATTGTATAACCTACATAAAATAATTGACTAAAAATTATCACATAAATTTTTTTTAAACAAAATAAATAGAACTCGCTGTAGATATCAAATTTTGTCTTTAATGAATTAGTTACGCATATTTTTGTTTTACACGTACATACATACATATATATATATATACATACATACATACATACAGTACGGTTTAGACAACATGACCTAGAAAAACACTAGATGATATAAAACTTTAAACTATCGTTTACTGCGATAATTAGAAAAGGTAAATTGAGCCCTACTTCGGTAGAGTCCAACTTTTATAGGGGAAATTAGTTTTTTATAATAGTAAGAAATCTTAAATTTAATAGAGTATGCAAAAACATTTTTTTTTAACTTGCATGTAAATAAAGAGGACATCACAAAGAGAGTGAAAATGAATGTGGTCCGTCACGTTTGGGCAAATCGAGAGAATGTGTGACAACAGAGTTAAAAAGATTTATGGTGCAAGAATAAGAGGTAAGAAAAGCAGGAGAGGACTTCGTACAAGAACATATATGTATGTGGAGGTTGACGACAGTGGTCGTGGGAAAAGAGGTATGCAAAGACATAAAGCATGACGCTAAAGGTAAAGACTTACAGATTCTCTATACAGAAAAAATCCTATAGATTTGATTCGATTTGAAAAATTTTTGGTCATATGAACTCCTACGCTGGTATAGATAAACAATAAGAGGGTAATTTGACATTGCACTCCTTAGAAAAAAAACACGAAAGAAAAACTCGATCTAATATTCTGAATATTAGATATTTTGAATTTTATCGAGGCCAGTCGTGGCGCTGTGGTACAAAGTGTGACTGTAAAACCGACTGGTTGTGATGAAATATTTACTTAGAAAGCGGGAAACGGAGTGTCCTAACACTAGGTTCCATCTGCCTATCCTGCTGTATGCGGGATATCGCGTGAAGCTAATTTAAAATTCGAATTTTATAGGCATCTTTCGTGAACACTTTAAAACCTATTTTTCCGGTTCCCATAAGAATTTAAAGTAATCCCCTTTCAGTGCACTCCTCAAGGAACCTTCACGACAAACTGCATTTATGGTAACACCACCGGTAATCGAATCTGCGATAATAAGCATAATTTATATATCTAATCCGTTCTATGGACACCACGTACAAATATGTCTTTACCACCAGTAGAGACAGGTATATGATTATAACATTATGTAATTTGCATGACGCGCGCGATTTAAATGCTCTTGAGCAAATAAGTTATTGTTTCCTGTCTTGAATAATGCTTCGAGAAGACAAAGAAAATCGTTGTTAAATATAAATAAATGTGAAGAGTGTATGTTGTTTTTTACTTCTTTATAAATTATAATCTGCGTTGTCTCGAAAATTAGCGGAAAGTAGGGAACGGAACTGTCATAGTAGAATCCCAACGCCTACTCGTATATGTGGGATACAGCGTGAAGCTGAAATAAAATTATAATACTATAAATTCCGTTTAACTTTCTACAAATTGCGTGCAAAAGAGGCAAAACTTAACGCAGCCTTTAGTCCCAAGTAGGAATCAAACCCACAATTATTGCGTTTACAGTCACACATTATCCGTTATTTCGTTCTATGTTCCCAAATTCAATACTAACCGGTATCAGAAGTAAGTGATAGCATAGTGAGCATGTCTGTGTCGTCATCCGGCGGCGGGCGCTTCTCCTCCTCCGCGCCGAGCACCACGATGCTGGACCCTGAACGCCTTCTTGGCCTGGAAATAAAGTTAATAAATGCTGTTAATTCCGTAATTAATATTTTTATTTCATTACTCTTTATTGATGGTATTGAGGCAAAGCGCGCAATGCCTCCAGAATTCAACAGAAAATGAGGAACGTAAATTAAGTGTCTTAACACTAGGTTCCCAGTTTTCATGTGTCTATCCTGCTGTATGTGGAATACAGCGTAAAATCTAACTAGAAAGGCGTTCTAGCTTCATCTGTATGTAAACACAATTACTCGTTTTCTAGGTTACGTATTGAGTTGTAGGTATGTGCATAGATTTTCAGTTAAATTTCCAGTAATCTTATCCTTCTAACATTATATATATATATGACAGTTTGTGACTATGGATGTTTGTTACACTTTCACGCAAAAACTACTAAACGGATTTAGATGAAACATTACAGTAATATAGCTTATATATCAGAACTAAGTAAAAGCTAAGCTGCAATTTATGTAAAGATTTTGATTATTATATTATTTTTTTACGAAATTTACGAATTCATTACAAACAATAAGTGTGTGTGGGCGAAGCCACGTCTGGGTCGTTAGTACTATTATAAAATATAAAAATCGGGCTGTAAACACGTCGGTTGTATAGTCGACGAATGAACTAAATTATTTTCATTTCTTCGCTTAGGTATCAATATAAAGCACAATATGAATATTGAGCGGTGCATAGGGGACGTAATATCTTGACCAATTAAGGGCAATTATTAATATTTTATATCACTATTTTTATCACTATGTTTTTATCACATTGTATAACAAAAAATAAAATAATGTTACTTTCCAAGCAATATTGACTTAAATTAAAAATCATTCGCCTACAGCAGCCTTTCTCATAAATGGCTTATTACATTATAACACTTATAAATAACGAAGTAAAGTAAATTTGAGCTACGAAAAAAACATTTTTAGGGCTCCGTAATTTAAAAATAAAAAGAAATAGAACCCTTACAGGGTTACTTTGTTGTATGCATGTCTGTCCATCTGCTGAAATCACGTGAAAGGATCGAATCGAAAACTCGATCGAATCTGAAATTTGTATCCAGGTTTGGAAGTTAATACAGAACTTTTACAATAACGCAATCAAAAAATATGAGCATAAGCGATCGTATATTTTCATTGTATTAACGATAGAAATTTATATATGTACAATAAAAGATAAATGTAGACAATAAATTTATAAATGTAGCTAATATCATTCGAAATGAGTGCACACGCTCACAAATTTAAGTTTGTACATTTTTATAAATTGTACTTCTCGTTGGCCTAAAATCACGAATTTGTTACGGAACCACCGTGGGCGAGGCCGACTCTCACACAACTGTTGGTTTCTTATAAACCTATGGAGACACGAGGCGACGACGCGAGACGTTCCACAGTATGAACACAAGTTTATATAACGCATACGAATCCGTGCGCCGGAAAGATAAACGTTTAAAAACTTATATATTGTCTTGAAATTACGTGGTGTATCCGTTATTTACATAGAAATTGTTGTAATTTAACATTTATGAGTGACTTTCGTTATTAACATTGTTATATAATTACATAAATAGGTCGTGCCACAAGGGCATAAGCGTGTGACGGTAAACGGTAAAGGTTGTGGGTTTGATTCCCACTTGACGAAATGAAATATTTAATGCCTCCAGAATTCGGAGGAAAGTGGGGAACGGATTGTCTTTACACTAGGTTCCCTCTGCTTACCCTGCTACCTGCTGGATACAGTGTGAAGCTGTGTTAATATCTATTAATTAGCTTATCTTAGAAACTTAATTTGACCTACTTCCCTGCGCCCGATTGAGCTGAAATTTGAATTATGACTTCACTTCTAATGATAATGAAATTGTTATTACTCGAAAATGGCCGCAGCATCAAAATAATGGATTACAAATTTTTGCATAAGCCACCTAATATGGGTATCAAATGAAATTGATTCTTAATGATGCTTGATTTATAAAATACAGTATACCATGAAAACAATGTAAAAAATTATAGGGAGACCTCGGTTGACCTTCGAAAACACAGTATCAAAGATACTGCAGGAAGGTCACGTAAAAAGCATGAGGACTCCCCGGAGGGCATAGCGTGATGGTAGAAGTTAAGTTTATATGATATTTCACTTTAGTTCTACAACATTACAGTTTTTTGATAGTGTTCGTAGATAAAATATCGTGTAAAATGCACGACAGTTTTTTAGCAAAGGAAGCCAGTGTCTTAACACTAGGTTCCCAGTATTAAGACACTCTATTCCCCGCATCCCATGGATTTCTTGTTATATTGTTGAGTGGCAGAAAGCCGAAGCGAGATAATGAAAATATTAAATACTTCACTGCCCTGAATGGGAATCGCAGCCACTCCCCTCTCCGCCACGACGGCCTCTAGTTTCACATTAAATGTAAAATATTTCTATTATTTATTACAATTTATAATTAAATGCAATAAAACTCACCGAGCGCTTTCTTGCTTTGATAATAATCTAATATTGCCACAATCGTAAAGAAAAATTGAACTACTTTCATTTGCAGCAACTAAACCGGCAAAAACGGTATTACAATAAAAATAGTTATTTTGTACATTTTATTTTAGAATTTGTGACCGGCTCGCGGCTTCGCCCGCTGTAGTTATATAATTATTTTTTACTAATCTAAATTAATTTTGTGTTTAAATACATTATTATTTTAAGCACAATATCCAAACATTGAAAACTAAAGCCAATTCAATTGTAACATCATTTTGTAGCATTTTAGTCGAAGCAAATACTTTATGTTGATATTTAATTTAAAGTTAAAAAATCATTAAATGTTAAGGGAAGTATGCCAAAATAAAATAGTAAAACTGCATTTAAATCGGATAAGCCGTGAGATTGGTGTCATCAAATGCTCAGACAAACAGACAAATGTTTATTAAAATATTTGTTAAAATAAAATTTTGATTTGAAACGTTTTGGCTTGTATTACGATTCTAGTGCGAGGCAGCGAATAAATATTTCTTTCGGGAAAAACGTAGGAATTGAACCCACAACCACAGAGTTTATAGTCAGACGCTAAATTGCTGCGCCACAACGGTATTTAATAAATATATTATATTTTAAAAAGCAGTGTAAAGTTTCTCTTTTGCTCTTCCGAAAGAACTACTTCCGGACCGGCTGCAGACGTCCGCTAAACTGACAAAACTCTATTAATTTTATTTAATTTACGTTTTAAAAGTTTTTATTGAAAAAGTTGAAAGTTATTTTATTGAAATATTGCAATTTGTTTAATATATTTTTTACTTTAATTCGATTTTAAATGATTCCACGATCATTGATCAGGTTATTGTTAACTATTGTTTTAAATATATATATCTCTTTTTAGTTTGGCTGTTGTGGGTTTCATTCTCATTTGGAAATAATAAGAATAGGAAAATATTTAGGTATTGTCTATATTAACTATATTACTTGAGGTCAGTCGTACCGCAGGAGGACAAGCGTGTGCCTGTAAACGCTACAGTGTTTTGTGGTCTGCATTCCCCTTCAACGAAAGTGGGAATGGAGTGTTAGGCGAACTCTAGATTACCAATTTCCCTCTGCCAACCCTGCCATATGCGGGATACAGCGTGAAAAAGAAAAAAAATTGTATAACTTAACAAATTCTTATAATATACTTTCACCAAATAATTTCTTCATCATTTCTATAATCACTTGCCTCAAACACAAAGCTCAAACGCCAGAAGTATGAGTTTGAAGTATAACTAACTACAAATCTACAATTGTGCCGGGATTAGTTCACATTCGCAAAGACGTAGTGAACTACTTCATTTTCTATGGAAGTCACTCTTGACCTATTTAAGTTGGGGCTTAAGTTACTTACAGTTGATGTGTCAAAGGTATTTTTAATTCTGTTTTTTTTTAATTAGTTTTTAGGTCCATGTTATATTCCGCATATAACAGGGTAAAAAGAGAGAAATTAGGGCTAAGTCACTCCGTCCGCTCCACCCAATTTCTGGACATTGCTATTTTAATGGGGAACTCAATGCCGCTTGTTTTTAAACTAGTACTAAAAAATTAAAATAAATTAATTTTCCTGAGGAGGAATCGAATGCAGGATCGTCGCGTTAACAGGTAGACGAATGTACCGCTGCGCCATGTCTATCTCAGAAGACATATAATATAATTAAATAATAATATATATTGTAATATGAATATCCTTTAAGAAACAGTAATTTATATATGTTTAAATACTGTAAATTAATAAAAAAAATATGATAAGCCCAGTGGATATCTCAAAAATGTTATTTCTCAAGTCTATTTAAACAACTTAGAATCGGTTTCTAGTACCAAAAAAGGGGTAGGAAATAGGAGTGACTGACCACTAAATTAAAACAAAAATCAGCTTCACGCTGTGTCCGGCACACAGCCGGGTAGGCACAGGGAACATAGTGATGAGACACTCCGTTCCCCACTTTTCGCAGAGGCATTGCGTGTTGATTGGCGGGACTCAACGCCAGGCTTTTACCTTGGTGCCAGAGCGAAGAATTAACTATTATTTCTTGATATTTTCAATATCAAGAAATAATAATTCATCCCCCCGAGTGGTGATCGAACCCACGACCGTCGCGTTTCAGTCACACCTTTACGCCCCTGTGTCACCAAGGCCTCAAGACAAAAATCAATTTATTATTAACTCTAAAATCTTTCTCTTACAAAACATTCGTATTTCTTCTTTTAACTGTCTCAAAAGCTCAGTATTTGAGCCACCCGCTCGCAGCAATATCGTCCCAATTTCGGCGGCACATATAAAACTAAATTCATAGTAGTGTATCCATGATCCATCCATATTGGAAGTAGTTGGAAGTAATTTGAGGATACAAAAAAGAAGGCAACAGATTCGATTTTCAGTTGGAGGAAATGAATTATTTTCATTTTCTCGAAAAGTTGGCGGAAAGTAGAGAAGATACTCTGATCTTAACACTAGATTCTCTCCACCTACCCAATTATATCAGGGATACAGTGGAACTAAAGAAAAAATGAACAGCAATACATTTTTTTACAATTATAAAAAAACTATTGTTTTAATAAAATTATATAACATAAAAATAAAATTATATGTCACAAAGCGCGGCGTGTCTTAACTCTGGGTTTTCTCTATCTATCCTGCTGTGTGTGCTTTGTGTGGGATACGGCGTGAAGCTGATCACGATATCACATATCATTTTAAATAGTATTTTTAAATTATATTTAAGTGAACTGTGAGTAGATCATTTAAGAAACTATTGAATACCCTAAAACTTCAATTGATTTCTTCCTGCGTATGGTATGTGATAATGAACGAATAAATATAAAAAAATAATAAAATTTGGTCAAAAACAGTCACCCTACTACAGCTAAAGGTGGATCAAAAGCTCCAACCGGCGTCGACGTACTTATACGAGCTTCAGTTAACTACAGGATTTGTTCATCGCTCGTCGCATTAATCTTTAAGCAGACAGTTTAAAATATAAATATAAAAAACTTTTATAGTACATTATTTATTTAATACTGTATCTAAATAGACATGCACGTTTAGTTTTAAAGGCCCGACGGGAACAAAGGGGTGCTATGAGTTTGACGTATCTGTGTATTGGTGTGTCTGTTGTGGTATCGTAGCTCTAAAACGGATACACAGATTTTTATTTAGTTCGTTATTGTTTGAAAAGTGACTTAATTTAAAAAAAATTTAGTCATGAATCTAGTGGATAGGTTTAGCCAGTATCAGTCTCTTGTGTGTGGCTTTTAATTAAATATCTAGTATAAGGAGGTAGTCGTAGCGCAGGGGCATAAACATGTAAACACCATAGGTTGTGGGTTCGATTCTCATTCAAGGAAATATTTGATATGTTAATTTTACCGCTTTGGTGTCGAGGCAAAGAGCGACGTTGAGTTTCGCCACTCATCACTCAACGACTCCAAAATTCGGCGGCAAATGGGAAACAGAGGGTCTTAATACTAGGTTCCTTCTGCCTACCCTGCAATGTCTCATTACGACGTTAAAAAATAAGGGAAATGTCTAAAGAATTATTTGTAAATAATAAATAATTTTAAAAAAGATATCATCTAACAAAAAAATACGAACCACGAGACCGTGGTATAAAAAAAAATATAAAAATAATAGTAAAAAACATCCTTAGTTAGTACCCTCCAGCACTTACTTATTCGATATGAATTGGTGTTGCTTCAAATTAAAAGATTTTAAAAGACGCTCCTGGAGCTTTTAGTACGGATGCCATTTTACTCTTTTATATGAATTTTTATTTGGCTAATTTGAGGATGCTTTGAAAATATATTAAATGGAATTGGAAAATGGATTGGGATGTGAATTGTAAAAATAAAATACAATTAGTTTATAGAAAGCTAATAGTAATCTATAATATTTTATATTAATTAATATAATATTTTATATTAAGTAATTTTAGAGGGGTAGGCAGAGCGCACTGAGTGTTAAAACACTCCATGCACTAACCTATTTTCAAGACATCACTTGTTAATTTGTGGAACTTAACGCATCGTTTTGTCTTATTACCATAGAAGAACATAAATATATACAAGAATAATTAATTTCACTAAATGAAAATCGAACCCACAACCGTCGTGCTTGTAGCCAGACGCCACGATGATATCATTATCCCACATAACAATGACAATGAAAATAAAAATGACCCCAAACCTGTATTCGAATTTGCAATCATCTCGTACAGTCAAGCGTATCCTATATGCACCATAGCGTTAAACTTTTAGTTACTAAATACGAATAGTTCGCTATACAAGGTTTTTATTTTACGGTTCTGTGACTGTCAGTTCTATATATACAACGCGGTGGAGGGTCACTTGCATTATATATGGGATTTCGATTAGATAAAACATTTATAGACGCTTATACAATCCCCTCAAATCGATACTATTACTCTTTATTTTTCCAGCTACACGCTATACCCCATAGGCAGAGGGAGCATAGTGATAAGACACTCCGTTTCCCACTCGCTGCAGAATTCTGCAGGTATAAGAGAGAGAGAGGAAATAATAGTAGTAAATATTTAATTTCCTCGAACTCATACTCTTCCGCCTTTACTGTCACTGGCTTATGCTCCTGCGCCACTGCTTTATAATATTATAAGATTAAATAAATAAATAGCTTCACTCTGTATTTTATATACAGCAATGTAGGCAGAGGGGACCTAATGTCAAGACCGGAGTCCCTACTTTCCACGTAATGTTTGAGACGAATGGTGGAATTAAACGCCACGCTTCGTCTACCAGAGTGGGAAAATAAAAGTTAATTTAATTTAATTATTCTCCCGATTGAAGAACAAACCCTAACAAATTGCACAACGACGTTGAGGAAAGAAATACTAGTAATACTAGTACTGTGTACTAGACATCCTCTTTCACAATTTTCCCAGTTTTCGGAACTCAACGTCGCACTTCATCAACCATACAAAGCACTATAAAACAGTTCAAA
>DWAP01001099.1:0-17060 GCA_018230625.1 Heliconius eleuchia
AATATTGTTGCTCTGACACTGCTTTTATGTTAAACATTGTTTACTTTCTCACAGTGGCATTCATTTCTGTTTTGTACCAATTGTACATAGTACTTAAAGCTGTTACTTTCTTTTATTAAATGTTTTTTGATTTAAACATCCATTTTATATATTTTAATCGAATTATTGAGGCTAGTCGTGGCGCAGGGGCACACAGAGTGACTGTAAAACCGACTGGTTGTGAGTTCGATCCTCACGCGGAAGATGAAACATTTACTAAAATGTATATTTCCATTTCTTCGCTCTGGTGTCGAGGATAAGCGAGGCCTTGAGTTCTGCCACTCAACACGCAATGCCTCCAGTATTTGGCAGAAAGTGGCGAACGAAGAGTCTTAACACTAGATTCCATTTGCCTACCCTGCAGTGTGCGGGATACAGCGTGTAGCTGATTTGATTGGATTTTAATCGAATTACTTAATAACAAAATTTCATTGTCATCATCCATCTTGCCTTTTTTCTTGCATATTTCTAGCCTACATTTTTAAGATATTCTCTTAAAACATCTGTCCATTCAATTTGGTACAATTACCGATTTTAGTTAATCCTGGCGTCATGGCAGGCGTTCTTGGAGAGTTGATTGATATAGATTGAGCTTCAGATTATTAATTGTCACGCTTAGGATAAAAGTCGTCATTATGATTCATATTACTATTTAGATGTGCTGTTTAGGGGTAGCGCAGACGATACAGGGATCGGTATCAATAATTATGTTACAAAATGGGAGTGGATCCTATATCAAAATCATGAAATCTTAAATATTCTATAATAGGTGAGCAGTCAAAATTGATGGAGCATCAAAGGACAACGGTGTGAAAACGGTATGATTGATTACCTTACTGGAGAGATTGAAGTGAAGGTAAAGGAATAAGAGACTTTGAGCTTTTATATTTTTCCTTTTCTTCATTTATCATATCTTCCCATATCCTTAATTATTATCTATCTCTGGAGGAGATTCTCGGCGAAGTATCAAGCTCGTCGGAGGTAGAAACCAATATCTTTGCCTTTAATTATTGACAAAATAATGAGTAGGCATTTTAGATCATAGAATGAAATAAAAACTATTTTCATAAATAACGTCCATACTTAAATATATACCCTGAAATAAACGAGATATTTTAATTTAGGACATGCAAGTTATAATATCGATTGAGTACAAAAATGTTCTATTTAGTTATAAAGAATCTAAAACTTCTGTACGATCCATACAAAACCGTTATATTGTCCTATATCACTCTTGTTTTATAAAGAATGTCATTTCTAAGCATAGTAATTGCTAGTTCAAGTGAATGTAATCATATTTTAATGCAATATGCATTTTTCTATGACTCCATAGAAAAACGTCGTATGTAAATATATATTAAAAAGTAATTCGTATCTAGTTCCGTACTTATAAATCGTTCTCAAACCTGAGATCGATCTTGAGTTCGATCAAGTTTGAGTAAAATTTCTAATTCATTATTGGTAACTTTTTCTATTTTGATACTATAGACATAATTATGGACATTTATCACGTTCGAAGACAGATTTTCAAGTGCAAAGTACTAAAACAAGGCCAAAGTGGGAACAATATTTATATTTGCACTTGTACTTTGAAGTGAGATGCAGTAATTAACATTAAATTTCTAATTAACATTTTTGAAAAGCAGAAGAAAACTTAAGGTTAAGACACCCCGATCTCTTCGCACCTCTCAATTTTCGAGACAATTTATGTTGAGAGGCGGAACTTAACGACGTTTTGCCATGTCACAACAGCGAGGAAATGAATATAAATCTCCTAAATAATAAGAAACGAACCCACAACCGTCGCGTTTACTTATACGCTGAGTCGCTATGCCACGATGGCTTTATAAACTCATATTATAGGTATAATAAACCCATCAAGGCTTATTTAACTAAATTATGAAATATTACTGTAAGCTTACTCCGCCTTATAATCGTTATATTTAAGAAAACCTAACAAATTTCCAAATAATATATTCTTCATTTTCCTTTTAGAATGTAGAAAGATTTCTTAGCGTAAGAAAAATATATGGATTTTATAAGTCCTAATAAATCACGTGAAATAAAATTAAATATGGCGGATAGACACAGCTGTTCCGTTAGCAAATATTACTGGGAGTGTACAAAATATAAGTTATTTAATAACGAGGTTTTAGCTGTATATGTTTGTATGGCAATAAGATGGATACGGAATTGATTTTCTTTATAAATTATGTTTTAATGTTGTAAGAGAATAAAGAAATAAAAGAAGTAAGGTAGATTTGTATAAATTATTTCTATTATTCTTATTTAATTTACATAGATTTCTTAATACGTTTTTAACAAAATAATTGTGACTATACTCGATCGTAGAATCATTAGACTAAGATTAGATCTTGTATTGTCTTTTTTGTATATAATCCATAAAGGCAGACACCTGCGTCACATATAATATACATAATTGTACTAAAATTGTAGAGAATAGTATATATTTATTATCTCATTTACAAAGAAAATACTAGAACAAGAAACTACTCAGTCTCATATACGAATAATTCATGAATTGGTCACATGCTTTCAGCAAGCGGCTGCCGGGTCCATCGTGATCCATAAATTAATATCTCATGGTCATGGTCCACAAACTCCGAAAATAGAATTCACGACCTTACATCAACATCCACAAAAAAAACTCCAACTCAATTCCCCTCAAATGAATTCAGCATTACTTGTCAAAGTAAACAATCATCTTAAGCAAGTAATCCACTGGAGTATAATCTGTCTTTGCTGAGCTGCGAGTGTGTTTTAACAAGCTAAATGCATTGTGCCTCACTGCGAATAGCTTCTAATTTTAATCAGACGCTTTATGTTAAGGCGAAATTGTCTTCACTTATGGCTAAGTGGTAATTAAAATATAGTATGGAAGGTAGCTGCGTCTTGTATTTTTTTTAGTTTCACGCTGTATCCCGCATGCAGCAGAGTAGGCAGAGGGTTAAGACACTTTTTTTTGTGTTAAGACACTCCGTTCCTCGTTTTTCACTGAATTCCGGAAATTGCGTTTAAGTGAACACGAGAGCGAAGAAATGAAAATATTAAATATTTCATTTCCGCGTGTGAGATTTGAACCCACAACCTGTCGCATTGCACATGCTTGTTCCCTTGCGCTACAACAGGTTCCGACTGTTTCATAATAAAATGTAATTTGGTATTGCAAGCTCAGTTGCTCAATTGTCGAGTATCTCGCTCTTCTTTCATAAGAACTGCATTTCGGGCGGTTGGTAGCTCTGTGTTCATTCAACGGTTCATAAGTAGCAAAAGTCTTCCTGAATAAAGGGTATTTTGAATTGAATTTGTGGTAAATAGTTCCACTTTCAACTTTCTATTCGTGTATTATTTTGAATGATAAAGTGTACTATTATATTATATCTAGTTTTATCAAACTAGATATAATATAATAGTACAGGTTAATTTATAATGGTAGCTGTTACAATTATTACGGTGGAGAACGGAGGCAAATTCAATATTTGTTAAAAAGCAGTTAAGTACGAGGTGCACCGAGGGTTCCATGTCAAGTCCCGGTGACCCATCACCTGGAAATACAATTTATAAAAGTTGACAAGTTTAAGTTTGTGGGGCGTTAGCTTAGTGCTATGATATGATAATTAAGAATTGAATGATAAAAATAACTTTGTAATAATGCAATTTATCTATAAATCCTTAATATATGCAATTTTACGTTTATTTTCACTGTAAGCAAATCTTGGCGAACGAAACAATGAAAATTCAAATGTATGAACATCTTGAAATGGTAATTCTTTAGATTACGTAGTTTATTTTATATGAAAACTTAAGTACAGATTTTCAAATCAATAAATATTATAAATATAGTTAACAAAGATTATGGAATAATAGAAAGCATCAACATTGTCTAAGAGAACTTGGGCGAAACAGCAAAGCATTGTTCTAAAATAACTGTATCAATTTAGAGAAAATTCAGTGCAAACAAAAACCTAGATCGTATCTAGACCTAATCAAGCTTATTTAATGAAAAGGATTTACAAATGTATTCAATGAATATCCCAGAATAAAACAACGTGAGGCATTTATTCAAATGTTGTTGTTCATATTGTTGATTGAGCCTTTTATAATTTTCATTCTTATATTAAAAATCTAAATTAAATCAGGTTCACGCTGTATCCCGCTCACAGCAGGGTAGGCAGAGGGAACGTAGTGATGAGACATTCCGTTTCCCACTTTCTGCCGAATTTTCCGAGGCATTGCGTGTTAAGTGGCGAAACAGACTTTTGCCTTGGTGCCAGAGCGAAGAAAT
Organism: Heliconius eleuchia; assembly: GCA_018230625.1. Lineage (NCBI taxonomy): Eukaryota > Metazoa > Arthropoda > Insecta > Lepidoptera > Nymphalidae > Heliconius > Heliconius eleuchia. The sequence continues at coordinate 4,346 of DWAP01001099.1, forward strand.
GAATATAGTAAGAAATAATAAGGCTAATTTCCTCGAGTAGGGATCAAACCCACAACCGTCGCGTTTCAGTTACACCCTTGTGCCACTGTGCCACGACGGCCTCTATTCATTCTTTTATAGTGTAAAAATTTTCTTCATAATATTAATGTATTTTTCATAATTTATAAAGAAGGAGCGTGATCGATGTCTTTCAGAAGTTGATTTTTTCATTTTGAACATTGTCAATTCTTTTGTTTAGCTTTTAAAAATAAAAGGACTATCCATTTATTTTTAAAAGCTATTAGAATTATCAGTTAGTTGAGTAGGACACCTCGACAGTGTTATATTATGAAATATATATAATATATATGAAGCATTTTTTGGTTAATTTCATTTAAAATGTGGGCGAAGTCGCAAATGAAAGCAAGTTTTTTATAAATATGTTTGTTTTTTTCGGTACGTTGATTTAATTAATTGAGTGAGCATTAACGAGTACAGACGTCACTTCTACACTATTTAGAGATAATGGAATAAGTTAAGAAAGCAAAATGTAGAATGTAATCACATACTAGGTTTTTTAAAATATTTTTTACATGTTTCTTCCCTAGGACAAGGACATCACTAGGAATGATTGCTTTTTTTTTATTTTTACTTCCATTTTTATTAGAAGTAATTTATTCCTTTATTACTTTCTAAATTTTAAAAATATTTGATATATAATATAATGTATACAATGAGATCGATCATAACATCGCCATTATGACGTCTAAGACGCTTCAATTCCCGTTGCCCGTAAGAGGAACCAACCAACGCCGCGCTTTATCTTAATATATCTTCAGGTAAAAATATAAAATAATTTAACAATTTCCCCTAGCGGGAACTGTACCTGCAACCATTGCTTTACAATTATACGCTGTTTCACTACGCCAGATAGATTCAAATATTTTTAAACACTTTTTTTAAAGTTAAATTTTACCTTTACATGCTTACCATACTTAACATTTAAATTTAGTATTCATTGAGAAAAGAACAAGAAAGCCACTGTTCAAGTCCTACCTTTATTATTTAAGCCCTACGGCGAGATCGCATGTAAGATATTTTTAGGTAATTCATGATAAGAATTTCGTTTGTCTGTAATAAACGTAGAAGAAAGAGTTTTTATCTTTTTTTATTCAACTTCATATTTTTATTTCGCATAGAAGGTTAAACAGAGATAAATTAGTGCGACAAGTCTCTGTTCTTTACTTTTCGCTTGAATTAGAGACATTGCTTGTTGAGTAGTTATTTCTTTACAGTGCGAGAAGAGAAAACAATTTGAGTCTTAAGACTAATAAGAAGAGTCTAATGACTGTAAACGCGATGGTTGATTTTTTTTTGTGTTGCTGTTAGAGTGTTAAACAATGAAAATAAATTATTTTCCGCCTGTCGTAATGGCACATTAGTAGGTTCGATTCTCACTCGGGGAAAGAAATTATTATTTATTAATATTTTCTTCGCTCTGGTAACAAGGCGGCGGTAATCGCGGTGTTTAGTGCCACCACTCAACACGGAATACCTTGAAAATGGGGGGCGGAAAGTGGGGAGCAAAGTGTCTTCGCACTGGGTTCAAATATTCTCCCATTTTCTGTCAACCGCGTTGCCGCTACGCCACGAGGATCTTTAAAACAAGAAAAATAAATATAATTTACATAATAAGATAATTAAATGACATCATACTTTGCTTCAGATAATGAAATTATAGTAAAATGTGACATGCATGCTAGTCATACGGCGTTTTCAACTTCAGAACCGCCGCTCGAAATGTAGTAAGTATTTGAGGCTCGTTGCATAACCGGCTGGGATGCTCTGAACTTTAGAAATAGTATCTATTAAAAAATTAAATTATTATTTTTTTTACATTTAATTTTTTTTTTCAGTTTCATTGTGCGTCCCGCATAAAGCAGAGTAGGTAGAAGATATAGTGTTGAGATACTCCACTTCCCACTTTCCGTCGAACTCTGAAGGCATTGCGTGGTGCGTGAAATTATTAAATATTTCATTTCCTCGGGTTTTGAACTCACAAACTATCGATTGTGCCGTGATTGGCGTCGATATACTCAATTTACTTTTAATATCATTTAAATTTAAAGATATTAATTTTGCTAAATATCGTGGTAGTTATGTGATAAAAGCATAAGAAATTTCATAAATAAAGGTATTTATCACTGTAAAGACTAATATCATTTCTCATTTTAAATGTTTTTTTTTATTTTAACGGAGAGACGGAAAAGTAGTTTATTTATTTTTAAGTTACGGAATACAAATCCAAAACCAAAAGTATAAAAAAATACTCTTTATTTATTTTTATAAGAAGCTAGAAGCAATCGCGGCGCAGGCGACGGTTTTGAATTCGATTCCCACTTGTGGAAATTAAATGCATAATACATTTAGTCCTCACTCTAGCAGCGAGGCAAAAGGCGAGACGAGCACTAAGTTCTGCCACTCAATATGCAATACCTCAAGAACTTGAAGAGGTTAATGGAATTGTCATAATGGAGAACGGAGTGTCCTAACACTAGGTTCCCATGTGCTTTTTAGCTACAATGCTATGGACAAGATACGGCGTGAAGCTAAAAAAATAAAGCATTTATTGTTGTATGCTATTTGTATTTAGAAATTAGACTAATCTAACATTATGCTTTACAAAATAATTACAAAATCCAAGTACAAACCATTTCCACACCCCCCAAAGTCATACTACGAAGTCGCTTTTCAAAACAGATGCGACTTTAGAAATTAACTCATTTCTTGCGGGCACGCCTAATTAGCGACCCTGTTCCGTAATTGTACAGTCAGCATAATATGTTGCAGTACAAAGACTTTGCTTTTCATATATTTTATAACAATCTTAAAATAAGTTTATTTATGTTTTAATTAATATTTGACAAGAGTTATTAAAAAAATGCTGAAAAGATTGTAAATTTTGTAGAAATAAAATGTATGTTGCTGAGTTAATCTTCTCTCATCTGTGCATTTAATTAAGAATGTCGCTACGTTCAAATTTGTTAACATTTTAAAAAATATTTTACAGGATATAGTAAAATTCGATTAAAACAAAATGACGTCAATATGAAGACTCGACAATTAAAGACACGGCTGTTCACGAGAAATCTTGGAACAGATGACAAAATTATTGTTGTTTAATAAAATAAAATAAATAAATCAGCTTCATGCTATATATAAATTTAAAAAAATAATATATTAAATCAATTCTCCGTGTGAGGATCGGACCCATGACCAGTCAGCCTTACACTCACACTTTGAGTTCTTGCGCCACGACTGGACTGTTGAATTATAATATATAATATTATAATTCATATCAAAACCAGAAATCAAGGGTTATTTCAAGTTTCAAATCAAGGGTTAACCTCAAGAATCTTAGGTGCCCACGACGTAATATTCATTAATTTATATCTTTATCTTGGACGATGAAAACAATTATTATGCAAAGCAATTTTCTCCGAGGCTTCCAGTAAATCATGTTATTTTGGGAGAACATCCCAGTTTCTCTTGTCAGTAATTTCTTGTGCAAACGTTTATAATATGCCTGCTATATTGTTTGTTATTAATGTATTTCTATAATAGTTTAATAATAATGCATTTTGTGCTAAAATTCTCCGTTACTTTAATATACAGTAGTGTTAGCATATAAACTGTCTAGAAATATAATAATTTTTGAGCCCAAACATTTTTGTCGCAGTGCGTAAGCGTGCTTCTGTAAGCGCAAAAGGTTGTGGGTTCGATTTCTATTCGGAAAAATTAAATATTAAATATTTTCCTTTCTTTGTTTTGGTAATGAGGAGCGGTGTTCCGTTTCGATACTTAGCACGCATTGTCTTCAGAATTCGGCTGATGGTGGAGACCGGAAGTGTTAACACAAGGTCATCAAATTCCCTCTGCCTACTTTACTACTTTTGGGATACAGCATGAAACAAAAATAACATTTTAATTCGAAATTGTTTTAATCATATTTTTGCACAATTTCTTTTATATTTTACATAGAAATTAGATATAACATCTCACTATACCTAGTAAATTATACCATAAAATATTTTGTATCAAATAAAATAGCCATTTGTATTTCAATACTTTAACAACTATCCAATTATTAATAATTTCATTATGCATAATAATAAGGGTTTTATCGTATGTATGTATATCCGAATACGTAACAGAAGGGCCAACTAAATTAAAACATTGCTTAAATGTTCAACTGAACATAGGTAATCCCTAAGGAAATAAGAAAATTTCATAGTCAGCCAGTTGAAACTCGCCGAAATAGGTTAAAATATGATCTTCTTGTATACTTTGTATTCTGAACGTGCATCTTTCGTTAAAATATGTATGCCTTTGAAATTATGTAGCGGTGAGTAGAGTGAAGCTCATATACGTACAAGTGAATAGGATATTCTATTAATAATTGAATTGTGAGGCCAGGCGTGGCACGGGGGCCCAAGCGCAATATGTTGTGGGTTCGATTTCTGCTCGAGGATATTAAATATTTCACATTGTCGTTTCCTCGTTCTAACGAGGCAAAGTGCGGCTCTGAATTTCGCTACTAAATAGGCAATGCTTTCAGTATTCGTCTAATAGTGAGGAACGAAAGTGTCTAATATGGTAACGGAGTGTTTTAACACTAGTTTCCTAAGTGCACTTGTACTTGAGTTATGCTACTCACACGAAATGCCTCCAAAAAATAAAGAACGAGGTATCTTAACACTAGGTTCCTTCTACCTACTGTGCTGTGCGCCAGATGAAGCTGAAACAGAAACATAATTAACGACACAGAAAATATCTAAAGCATATAATCCCAACTAATACAAACTGAAAATGTGGAAAAAATTGAAATGTTTAATTATATTAGTTAAAACATATGTTTATTGTATACTCACAACTTTGTAGATAATATCTTTACTCAGAACATTTAATACTTTGAAATATCAAAGACTTAAAACAACTGGTTCTGAGAATCAAAAGACGACAGTACAGTGGGTGAGTACGAAGAATATTATACTATCTGCATATAGGTGTCTACAAATTCAAAATGTGTATTTGTTTGAAAATAGTTCATATTAAAATCATTGTCCCACTGGGAAGTAGCGGTCTCAAATATACAAATTCATACATTAAATAAAATTACATTTAAATTAAAATAAATCAGCTTCACGCTATATCCCGCGCACAACAGGGTAGACAGAGGGAACCTAGTGTTAATACATTCCGTTCTCCATTTTCCGCGGAGTTCTGGAGGCATTGCGTGTTGAGTAGTGGAACATAACGCAACACCAGAGCGAAGAAATGAAAATATAAAAATAAATAAATATTTCATTTCCTCGTGTGGAGATCGAACAAACAACCAGTCGATTTTACAGTCATACTATACGTCATACTATTCTACACTATACGTACCTAATATATCACAATAGATAGATATCTATTCAGATCTTACTATCTATTTATTATTTATTAAGTAAATCCTCAAGAAATCCCAATGCTGACATAAAAGCCTATAATAATTATGTTGATAGAATGAATACTCTATCCTACGTAGACTACTCGCATATCAAATGACATACATATAAATACGATATCGGCCTCGGCTACAGTAACACGCGTTTGGTCACTTTATCTTTTGTTTTATTCATCGATGTGAGTGATTAATCACTGTCCGTTTCAGATCATTACATTGCTGGATATTTGGAGAATATAAATGAAATATACAATACCAGTTGTCGCCCGCAATTTTGGTTTGCGTGAACTTTAAGATGTAAAATGGAAAATCTCTGTTTTTTTCCGTTTTCGTTGGAATTTAAAAAAAAAACTCTTAAACTTATCTACTTGCAAAATGACAACTCTCTCGGTGCAGTAATTTCATCAGAGTCTTGTTGGTGAGTCAACTCAGTAACAAAACAGTTTTATATAGATTGAAGTAAGTTATATTATGAGGCAATCGTGGCGCAGAGCCACATGCGACTGTAAGCACGATGGTTGTGTATTCGATTTACACTCAGGGGAATAGAATATTTAATATTTTTTCTCGCTCTTGTAACGAGGCAAAAGCAATCGTAATCTAGACTGTAAGCGCGATTGATGAAGGTTTAATGTTCGAAAAAGAAAAATATATTTAAATTATTTCCATTTACTCACTTTGATAAGGCAAAGGGCGATATCGAGACCCACCACTGAACACGTTTTATCTCGTATTCATCTTTTTAACATTTTTAAAGTGATAATCCACACTTAGGAAAGAAAAACACCTATTTAGAAAACGTATAAATTTTTTTGAGAACGTATAGCTTAGTGGTCAAAGAGCCTGGTCGGTTTCCAGCAGGCGTGGGTTCGAATCCAGCCACGTTAAATTTTTTATACGTTTTCTAAATAAGTATCTCGTATTCAGCCGGATAGCCGAGGTCAACATACTCTATATTAACACTACTCTGTCATACACGAAACAGTGTGAAACTTGTAGCTAAGTAATATCTAACATCTAAGAAACAATTTAGTCCCCAACAAACCCCTAAGAAAATTATTAAAAAATATTATTTAATATATCTAAGCAGCAACTTTGTATTGTCACCAGCAATCCCCCAGGCATCATCGTTAAGGGATATTTATAAACATTCCTTTATTGTAGGCCTAAAAAATATTTATGTAAAGAAATTCTGTAAGGACCTCAAGTACAATTTTCTTAAGAAATTTATTAATTAATCAGCTTATTAAAAAATATAGATATAATAAAATTATATGTTAAAGTACCAGTATACCAGAGAGAGAAAGAGAGAGAAATAATATTTGCCTTTGCTTTAATAATGATGTTAGTCCTTGTTAATATTCATGATATTTAATGTCTGATATTATAAGCGGACGACTGTAAACGTGATGGTCGTATATTTAATTCTCATTGGGAGGATGTTTGATTTCTTTGATTTGATAACACGACAAAATATGGCGATGTGTCTAAGTTTGGGGGTGGCGTGAGATACGGACTGTCTTAATGGTCCTCACTGCCTACTCTATTATATACAGAATCTAAAAGGAAATCTAAAAGGAGGAAGGAAAATAAAAAATATATATCTATTATAGTAGATACCCTGTAAAATATGATTTGTTTTATTGAAAAACTTAGAAGATTCACTACAACAATACATGTTGTATCAAACAAACGTTGATAAAATGAAATATTTGTTTGAAGGCCTATTGGGAAGAGGTGTGAAATCGAATGACTGATGGGACTTGAGGGAATTGGTTTGGTTCGAGGGTAAAATATATTGGTTCATCGGCTGTTTTAAATTAACTTTCCATTTTTGTACGGGTGTAATATCATGTCAAATCTGAGGTGAATTGGTGCGTTGTGAATCGTTGTTTTTTTAAATGTGCGCAAAGTTTAAATTTTTAGTTTAGCTTATAAAAAATAATGAGCCTAGATAGAGGGAACCTGGGGAACTAGCATTAAGTTATCCCGTTTCAATTAAGACACTTCCGTTGCCCTTTTACTGCCGAATTCTGGAGATATTGTGTGCTAAGTGGAGGAACTCAATGCAGCGCATTATCTGGACACAATCATTCATTTTCTCGCAACCTGTCGCTTTTTCAGTGACGCGCTTAAGCTCTGCACAATGACTGGTCTCATATACCTACTGTTATTTATTCCGCACAGAGCACCACAAAAGTAGAGAGATTTGGATAAACGAAAAAAAAAACAATGATAAAGATATATTTACTTACTAAAAAAACTATTTTAAACACAAACCTATTTAAACATAGCTATGACATTAACAGATTTGTAACATAAAACTGTTTTTAGATATCGAGGAAGTTGTTCTTTTATTTCTACATTCGTCTGCTTCAATGAATTCTATGAAACGATATGCGCGTATTAATAAACGCTTACAGATTAAAGATTGAATGGAGTATCTATATATTTTTTTTAAAGTTAGTAAAATATTTTACGGTTCTAACTTGAAATCGCTGGTAATATTTTTATTGAATTGTGCAGTAGTAGCATTTGTGATTTAAAAAACTAAGCCACAATTACGGCTTTTAATTCAATTGAGTAGCGTTTGGCGCTCCGTTCTTTCTGACTACCCCGCTAGGGATAAAGCGTGAAGCTAGTTTAGTTTCAGTTTTTAATTCAATTGAAGTCATATTTGTTAATATAACTTTAGTACATTTTCTGTCTCAAATCAAAACAGAATAATTAATAAAGTGAAGAATATAAATTACAATGAATATCTTAAACATAATTTAAGAAAATAAAACGAATATACATATAATTTCAATTTATTTTGGTTTCACGCTGTATGTAATGGCAATAAAATAGAATACCAGTGTCAAGATCCTCCGTTTTCCATTTTCTCGAAGCGTGTCGAATGGCGGATGTTGACTCCACTCTCTCTCTCAGTCCGGTATTTAATACCGGATAAAAGAAAATAATCAATCACCCCAAATTAGAATCGAACCCATAATCACAACGTCGGACGCCGTTCGAATGTTATGATAGTCTCTAATTTTGATAGTTATTAGTTTTAAACAATAAAAAGTAAGAAATATCGACTCCACAACAATCGCTGCTCTCAATACTGCAGCACATGGTTTTTCATTTTATTAGAACTCGCATTCTCGCTGAGATGCAAATCTGAACTAACTAACTCGAAGCTAGCATACTTACATGTGATATTGGAACTTCTCAAATGATTTATTACCTTCTTTCGAAGAATCATTATTATTGTTATTTTATTATTCATATCCATAATTTGTCACTGGTATAAAATGAAAATATATTGGTGTAAAATATTTTTCTGTCGTTTGTTCTTGCTTCGTCCTGCACGATAAGACAGACAGATGATTGACCTAGTGTTAAAGCACATGTATCGTTTCCTGCCCAATTTCACGTCATATTTGGCTATTAGAGCGGGGAAATAAAAATGATTTAGGTATGATCATTTTTTGAATGGAACCTACAATCATAGCACACACTGTCCTGTCGAGACAGAGATATAATTTGGACTAGGTAAAACTCGGCGTTAAGTTCCGCGTGTGCACGCAATATGTTGAATTCGAGCGAAAGTAAATGGTGGTGGTTTATAATATAAACATATATTTTAAAATTCTCATAGTATCAGTTTAAAATCAAAAGTCTAAATAATTTATTGAGCTACCAAAGTGCCTAATCTTCGATTTTATCAAAATAATTCATTAAATATACATACATACATACATATTAAAGAAATTTTATTTCAACACGAAAGCGAAAGGCAAAAATAAACTTATCAAAAAGTAAATTTTAATTGCTTCCAACAAACCGACGACATTTTTAGCTAAGCAGCTATTAATTAAATCGTTTAAGCCGTAGAGGGATCTGAATGTGTTTTAAATGTTTTCAAAACATGATTATTTTTGAATTTCACTTTGATCTTTTAGATATTCGGTTCCTCATTTTAAATGGATGTGAAATACCTACTTTGCTGTAGAATTTATGTCTTATTAAATTTGTAGGATGTTAGAGATGGTTTTAATTAATTTATTATATGTTTTATAATGTTAGTTATTTTTATACGTATTTAGTTATTGAGTATAATTGGTTTTCTTTGCCAGGTAACGCTGTAAATTATTTTCATAACTATATACACTATTATTTGCATAATTTACTTATATTTTATATAGTAATATTGCTAAATATCCCCTTTATATTCAGGTGTTACTGTAATTAAGAGGATCTCATTTGATTTTGTTTCCGATAACCGATTGTATTGAGTGGCGGTAGTGTGCTGTGTCCTTTCCGTTGGATTTCAAATAAAAGCACAAGCGACACAGGACTCGATTCCAGCCCGGTGACGCTGTCAAGACCTGTCCAGGTCAATAGCATTAGGTCAATTCGAAAAAAAGGCACTCGTGTTCATTACATTTTAAAATACTGTCGAGGAAGGTCGTTATTAGAATTAGTATTTAAGTGTTGTAATTTATATTATTAATAGAATTTGATAGTGTATAACAAACCAATCCAGAGTGAACAAATTTGGAATTGACTTTTTGTCTGATTTGTTGGTTTGCCTGATACTAGTAAGATTTTTTTTCTTGGGATATTTCTTTAAGCTTCAAGCTGTATACTACCCGTAACAGGGTAGGCATAGGGAACTTTGGAACCACTCCGTTCCCATGAAGACATTATTGTTCCCCACTTTCCAGTGAATTCTACAAGCATTGCGTGTTGAGTCACGGAAGTTGCATGAACGTGATTTTATATCAAATAACTAACATCATTATTTAAGTATAATGCAGGATCTCCAATTACATAATGAATAATAAAAATAATGTAATTTCATATAATTTTGTTAATTGCTTAATTGGCAGTTTTTTTACTGTTAGAATAATTGGAAGTGACGGTAAACCTGTAATTAATCACCACGGTTTCTGTTTACACGTTGTTAATGTCGAGTCATGTATACTTTTGTCGAGGTTTTTAATTTTGAATGTAATAAATTATACATTGACTCCGAATAGGAAGTACTGAACTAATTTTATTGAAACTTAGACTGTTTTCTAAATTGGAGTTTTCATGGAATTTGTCAATACACATTTAAATATAATACTATTTTTACGAAATCAAGCACACGTGATTGGAGGCCTAGGTCACGATGACCTATTTATGGTTCCATACATGTGTTTTTAAATATTATACAGTTCCAAAATATACAGTATATAAAAAGCTTTCTTTCATCATTGATTGAACATTTACATATATAATTATATATAATAGCAGGAAATGTATATATGAGCATCATTTCCTCAAAATGACTGTATCAATAAATCATGTATAATTATCTATCTTTAATTATATACGGTTTTTATTTCGATTGGAGCACGTTTTATTGGTATCATATTTATAAAGTATTTTTACTTTGTTTTTATGTACTATCAAAAAGAAATTTAGGTACTTGTTGAAAAAACTCAAAAAAAAAATGTTAAACGTTTTTTCAAAATAATATATTTTATTATGACTATATTGAACAGTATTCAGGTTTAAATCACTTCAAAATATATATTTTTACATTGTGTTATAATAACTGAAACAATACTAATCCCGAAATCAACTTTTCACATCACTTGCTTATAATAAATTCTCTTTATACCTAAAGAGAAAATATAGAGCCGCTTATAAGTATTATAATATTGAATAACATTATCAATAACCGAATGAAAAACGTGCGTGAGTAGAAAATGTGAAAAGAACATACATACATGTACTGTACTTACATGTTTATATGATCAGAGCATAATATTCCCATCATAGAGATTGTGTCGTGTCACGAGATTCCTTATTTATACACTTTCTTGCCTAAGGGTGTAGTATGTTTGATTTGGTTAAGGAACATGGAGGTAACATTTTTAAGAAATTCTTATTGTTTTAATAACAAAAAAAACCGGTCAAGCGTGAGTCAATGTTGACCACGAGGGTTCCGAGTCCATTTCATGAGTTACGGAAAATAAAAGTAGACAAACATAAGCTTGTGGGCGGCGTACGCTCTTATTTTGATGAAATGCACTTCAAATATAAGTTTATAATTATATTGACTTACAGATATACATAAAGACGTTGTTTTTGTAAAGATTTGAACAAAAAGTGAAATATCTTTTTCTTTGGTGAGGTGAATAAATTCAAAAATTTATTATATTACAACTACAGATTCACGCTGTATCCCGCACACATCAGAGTAGGCAGAGGGAACCTAGTGTTAAGACACTCCGTTCCCCACTTTCTGCCGAATTCTGGAGGCATTGTGTATTAGCAGTACTCAACGCCGCGCTTTGTCTCGAGCCCAGAGTGAAAAAATAGAAATATAAATTTTAGTTAACATTTCATTTCCTCGAGTGTGGATCGAACCCACAACCAGTCGATTTTACAATCACACTTTGTGCCGCTGCACCGCGACTGGCCTCTATTCATTATATTACTTACTCGTTATTTAATATCTATAAGCACGCTCACACGGCTAACGTGTTTTTTTCCGAATAGATTCCCAAGAAAAATACTCTTTAAAAAAACGTATAGACATTTAAACGTAGCAGTATTTTTCTTTCCTAAGTGTGGAATAACATTATAAAATTATTGAAAAAAGAAAATTGCTGGTTTGCGTTTGAGCATACCTATCGAACATAAAGTATATAAAAAAAAAGAAAATAGGGACTTCCATTGAACTTGGATCTTTGGAAATATTTCCACCTGTATAGAAATAGTAGCAGCGTTATCCGAATCGATTTTATGTACGAATACCGACATTAAGATTGACGTGTTATTATAACCTCGTCTCTTCCTTGTTAACAGAATAAGGTTTGTATCTATAACCACCTATTTATAAGGTTTTATAAAAATGCCTGTTGGTATGTTCTTCTTCTTCTTGTTCCTCCCATATTATGGGCAGAAAATATGTTGCGTAACTTAACATTGTTTTGTAACACTAGACATAAGAAACGAAAATATAACTTATCTATTATCATAAAAATAAAAAAATACCGAACATTTTTACCTTTGACTTAAATAACTTTTTAGAAATCATATTCTGTGTTTTTTTTTAAATTGAAATCTTTATTTTGGCCAGTCGTGGCGCAGCGGCACGAAGCGTGACCGTAAAGCCGAGTGGTTGAGGGTTCGATCCCCACTCAAGGAGATGAAATATTTACTTAAATTTATATTTCCATT
>DWAP01001100.1:0-17060 GCA_018230625.1 Heliconius eleuchia
AATTTAAGTAAATATTTCATCCTCCTCAATATTTCATCCAACCCACAACCAGTCGCTGGTTTTACAGTCACACTATGTGCCGCTGCGCCACGACTGGCCTCAATAATATAAATATAGTCACGTAAAAAGTAGTTCACGCCAACCGCCATACTAGTGGTAGGTATAGTAGAGTCGTCAAAGTATTGTCACAGCACAATGGCCACCGAATGATTCGAATACAATACGTCCATACGGTCGGCGTCTTATAATGTAGCCGCTAATTTATCCTTTTATCTTTAGTGTTTTTATCTTTGTGACGGACGGACTGTGTGGAACTGTGGCTTTTAATATAATATTAGTTTAAGTACTTTGCTTGTTTAAAATATAATTATGTTTAAAGTAAAATAATACATAAATGAAGGTTCCCACTAGTAGGTATGAAATATTAAATTTCCCCCCCTAAATTGAACCCAAAAATAAATTAAATATTAAATTACTGTTTTTAACCCAAAAAACAGTACAGTTACTTAATATTTAAAAGTAAATCTAACCTGTCAAAATCGTAAAACGGCAACATGGATTTTGCAATACAATTAACGTAATAAAGTTAAAAAATAGAAACACTTAATTGCAAAAACACAGTACGGTCGGCACATGAAAGAGCGCAGTGCCGACAAAGTACTCATAAATATCTATTCGGCGAAAAGAAATTTTGCACAACATAGAGTGTGAGCATTGTTCGACTTATTACTTATGACTTTTGTGTAGCAAACGGTTATTTAGTTTTTTTTCTGAGACTACTCTAAAATCTTTATTTTTCTAGAATTTTGTTAGAATTCACGCACGGCAGGGTAAATGATAGGAATTTAGTGCTAATTTTCAAGACGTTGCGTGTTGAGTGAAGGAGCTCAACGCTGCGCTTTGTTGCGTAGAGCGAGGACATGAAAACAATTTGTTACCCCGAATAAGTATCGAGCCCGCAACCGTCGCGGCTACAGCCAGACATTATACTGTTGCGCCACGACAGTCTAGAAAAGTCTCGGATTGTATTACCCATACAAATATACATATTGAGATTTTCCTGCCTTTATAGAATTGACTATAAAATTTAACTACTCTCATTCTAACAAAAAGTTTATGTTTTACTCATGTTGTGACCCGTCCCTGTTATTTTTGTTTTTAAAAGACATTTACTAATTTCCGTTACTATAAAGATTTCTGTATGTATAATAATATATAACAAATTGTTCAAACATTAAGTCTATCTTTGACAATAGAGCGCTGTCGATTGGTTGTTTCCGCCACGCCTCTATTACGTCATTATATAGATCATTTTGATATTATTTATTACATATATTATATCAGCAAATAGTATTTTTTATATTATAGCATGTGCTTTCGTGATTCATTTACAAAATAAAATTAATGTAAAATTTTAATTATTTGCTATTTATGTGGTTCAGTTCATATTGTTTCTAGTTTCAGGTCGACTATGTCGAAAAAATCTAGTTTTAAAACTTGAGTGATAAAATTTTTGTTGAGCTAACAAAAAGGAGAATAAAGTGACTTATTACTGCACTCTTTAAATTTGTTATAACTAGGATAAAATATATGAAATAAAATATTCTTATATAGTAAGCAATATAAACGATTCCATCCTAAGGGTTTCTACAAACTTGCGTTCAATCACGTTGTTTTATTTTAAAGCGAGCTATCCGCAAATGAGAATCGAACACTTTCCGTCAGCATAATATATTAGACAATATACTGTAACGTATATATTTAAAATGTATGTAATTCAGCACTAAACCAACAATTACTTCTTTGATCTGGATCACAAAGACCGCTTTAAAGTCAATGATCACTATGAATGAGTCCGGCATTCAAATGTCAACCTGATCGATAACTGAGAAATCGATTCGCTTTATTTACAAATCGATAAAATGGACGCTGTATAAATCTTTATTTTACTCGTATATCTGTGGATTTATTGTTACGTTGTAATAATTTTGGTACAGTTTCATATTCGATAAATAATCGAATCGTATTAAACGTTTTCTTGTCGAAAATCTAATATTACAGATTCATATTTTATATATAAAAACTGTTGGTTAATTTTGTAACGAATCTTAAATTGCTAATTTGGGCATTATGTTCATACATATGTAAGAAGTTGTAAAATAACTTTGCATATTTGTTCAAGTTATAACTATTTAAACAAATTAACTATCAGTTTTTATAGTAAAATATCTATTGCTTAAAGTTTTTAGCTAAACATTACTACTACACGATGAAACACCGCAATTAATCCATCTAATTCTATGGAAATCTTACACAAGAGTGCTAAATGGGTCGTCAAAATCGCTTGGCCTTTGACAACACTTTAGATACACGGTGTTTAGGCTGCGAACAGACATGCGACTTTACTGTCGTATAATTGGCTAATTTATAATTTAATAAACTTAATAAAATGTTTCTACATGTTATTTTACACAAAAAATAAAATAAAATAAATCTGTTAGTATTGTAATTTCCTTGCGCTAGTAACGAGGCAAAGCGCGGCATTGAGTTACCCTTCGCAATTTCTCTAGAATTCGGCGAAAAGTGGGGAACGAAGTGTCTAAATACTAAGTTTCCTCTGCCTACTCTGCTATGCGAGGGATACTTCTTCAACCTAAAACAAGTCTTATTTTATAACAAAAAAAAAACAGCAAACATCAAATTCACAACTACTAGGCATTAAACTAAAGTTTTAGGAAATATAGACGGTCGGCATCTATCCGCAGATGTCGGTGTACACACACTGCCAGTCGACGATCAAGCGGCCTTGTGTCAGATTGTTTCCTCCGCGACCTTCGCGAGTTAATAACGGATCATCAAATTCGTATTACGACAGTAATATCAATGTTGTCTCGCTGATTCCGACGGGACGATATGCAACTTTACTTTACTCGTGCAGACACAAATATTTATATGGATTTATAATTGACTAGTGATCGCTAATAATTTTGTCTGTATTGATGATAAGAGGTAAAATGGAAAATTCTGTTTTTCCCAATCACGTGGGAATTAAGAGAAATCATTTAGTGCTTCTCTTCACGTCAAAATTAAAATTTTCTATAAACTTTTTCTTTTAAAATATTTCATGGTTTAATAGTTCATATGTGAATTTGGTTATTAAAAAGTATATTTTGTAACGTAATATTTAAGTAACAACCAGCAATTTTTTTTAATAAAAAAAATAATAAATCTATACAAAATCATTACTGTATAATGTGTATTTAAAAACAATAATATAACATACTAACTTAATGATAAACGTATCTATAGACTTATAATATATACTTTACAAAAAAAGATCGACAAGCGTTTTCCGATAACAATTCGAAGGCTGCCGAGAGACCGAGAGGCAGTCCGTCCGGGATGAGACGATGCAAATGACAGATTACACGCGCTACTGTTTGGCTTATACAGGTGTTTTATTATTAATATATGGGTACTTAATATATTTATTAATGCATATTTTATTAATAGTTTTATATAACATATACTGATAACCCTGGAAACCTGGAAACCTAGTGTTAAGACACTTCGTTCCCTACTTTCCGATTTTCCCCCGAGTTGCATATTATTATATATATTATATTAAAGAATGTATTGTACGTTATTTCGATGCTTAATTATATTATTTTATACTTGTAACAACAAGGATTTTTTTTCAACGTAACTAGCAACGGCAACGAGGCATAGTGTTTCCTCTGCATATTCTGCTATGAGCGGGACAAAGCGTGAAGCAAAAAAGTATTAATTTTTTCTACCATCTACCTGTATAACCCTAAGTAGTAACGTCACGGTGGGTGGCTCGGAAGTGTGGCAAGCGGATAGTCGTCGAGGACATTAAAATTGTGTCAATTTGCATCCTTTAAGTATTAACGAGCATAGAATATAGCCTATAGGTTTGGTAATTTCAGTTATTTTTGTATATTTCACGGTTAAAGGGTTATCTTGAAAGTTTTAATTAATTCGATATTGTGAAATAAAAAAAGGGATCTAGAGCTATCAATCAATAATAAGTCAATATCTGTTACATGCAGTTTTTAAATGTTATTTTAAAAGATACTAAATCATTTAAATACAGTTCCGTTTAAAAAAAAAGAAGTGCGATATTAAAATCAACTTTAAGTTATAAGACAATTGACAAAACTCAATACTGACATAATATAACATATTTAGTGCAAAATATTAAAACAAATAACATAAAATAAATAAAATAGGAAGCAGAATCAATTGCATTTTAAGTTACAACCAAAATTACTGATTTATCCAGCTAGTCTCTAGGGTTATAATGTCAAACTTTCTAAGCCTAGCCCCATCTTAGTCTTCTCTATTACTTAAGGCATAAAACCTACATTCCATCGACACTTTCGATTAAAGAGCACATTTAAGGTTTAAAATTCGTCTTTGTTTCCTATACTTAGGGTTTAAAATCGTTTACGTGGCCGGTTTTGCTACTAAAATGTGCACTCTTCGCTCAGGTCGCGGGATGCGCCCAACCTTTCACGCGTGGTTTGTTCTACAATGGGCGCAATGAAACTATTGTAAGTTGATATTTTGGTAAAGATTAGGCGGAAATTATTTATAGGTTGATCATTGTGTAAGGGGGTTAAAGTGGTAACTTCGTAGTAAATAAATAATAAACTAATAGAATAAGATAACGATAGGCAAAGGGGACCTGGGAACCTAGTGTTAACGCCTCAGTTTGTTTTAAAAGAGGAAAATTACACACGCCACATAAATGTAACTTAATAGATTTTAATGCTTTTTATCTATATTTTAAATGAAATTCCATATTTTATAGTAAAATAGGACTACAATGTGGCAGCGTCGTGTTGGCATTCAGTGCATTTCTCCTCATCTCGGCCGGTACTAGTTTGTGTATTTATTGAAATGCTGTTATATACGGATTGTATGTTAATCTAACTTAGTTCAGGATTTACTTGACGGTTTTACTTCAATGTGACTTTTTAACTATGAACATTTATTTTGTGGCCACCGTGGCGTATTGGCGCAGTGTTGTGGATTCGATTCCTAATCGGGGGAATAAATTATTTTCTCTCTCTAGTGGCGAATTATGTGATTCGTTGAAGTCTGTTTTAAGCACCGTCTAGAAAGTTGAGGAACGGAGTGTCTTGACACTAGGTTCCCTCTGCTTATTCTGATCTGTCGGGTACGGCGTGAAGCAAAAAAAATGTCAATTATTGGACAAAATCATTGTTGATTTTACCTTAAGTTGCTTCGTATTATACTAATACTCTTTTTGCATATGTTTTTATCATAATTACTTATTTACACCGTCAATTAATTAGGTGAACAATAAATTAATTATTGTTTTAGTTAAAATAGATAACTTTTCTTTTTATTTGAATTCCAGACATTGTGTTTCGAGGCGGAGTTCAACGCCGAGTTTAGAGCCAGAGCGGAAAAACGAAAATAATATAAATGCAATCATTCCTCTGAGTGGGAATCGAACCCATAATCATTCCGAATACAATCATACGCTGTCTCACTGTGCCACAACGGAATCAAAATTGAGATGTTTATCATAACATTTAACATTCACTAAGTAATTCTTATAACTATTAATATCCAATCAAGAATATAAGAAATACAAAAAAAAAGTTTCTTTATAGTTTAGTTATTTGTTTTGCTCTTTAAGACGATCCGTAATCAAATACCCATTTATCACAATCTTTTATTATAGGGCAATGTATAATATCTAAATTTTAAACTTTGCAGACCAAATCGTTCATTTCTGATTAATGGTATTTTATTTTTGTACAATTTGTAGCCATTTTTTAGTTTTTGTAGGTAATGGGTTCGCAATCATATTTTCGGCTCGCATCTGTAATGAAGAAAGAACTATATATTGTGTATAATATCTTCATATATCCGAGGTAACTCTGACCGTTATAGTACAATGACACATATAACACACATTGATATTTCTAACACGAAGTTATAAAGGGTTTCTCCAAAAATGGACTATCTAATACAATCGTTGGTAGTTACTAAGATTAGTGTTAGATTTTTAGCGTTATTCTAATAGTGAATATGTACCTTGGAATCTATCAGTGTGAACACGATTAGATGTTACTGATACTTTAACTGCCCAAGTTAATATTAATTATGAATGAATAATCTACAAAGATAACACATATGTACATACATATAACGCGCCATTTAAAACATTAACTTAATTTTAAATTGGATTTTAAAATAGCTTTATAATCGAAAATTTATTTCAACATTCCCATATCCACTTAAACCGAGCACACCATTAAAGATCTTAAGACAAGACTTATGATATTCTTAAATCTCGTTACAAATGAAGCAGGTGTACGGGACATATCTCAAGATATTAATAAATACTAATAACGAAGCTAAAGGTGAGAATTTACTATATGAAAACGTCAGAGGGCATCTGCCCTAAAATTATTGTAATAGCATTATCTTCTAGAGCTATAATTTGTAAATAATTGGCGTTCGGATTTACTATAACTACCCTCGACCGGCGTAGCAATGTATGGCGAATATGCAAAATTGGTTATACCTGGGTAAGTTTATGATGATGTGATATATGCACGTGTTTTATATTTCGTTTGTGGATTGGTATTCTCTTGATAATCCTTGTTTTATTTGCATTTTATTCATTTTTACGCTCTGAGAGACGAAGCGCGGGGTAAATTAAAGTCCTCGCGTAATGCCTTGAAAGTTTGGCGAAGAGAAGAACGAAGTGTCTTAACGTTAGATTCAATTTTAAAATGAAACTCTATAATCTTTAATAGCGTATATTTAGTATCATACATTTTTGCAAGCCGATAGTATCATACATTTTTGCAAACCGATTTCGATCATTTAGCTGTAGTCCTTGGTCAGTCAACCGATGACCACGTTTTTTGTTTCGTTTTGCTAAATTCCCTGATTTGCATAAAGCATTTATTGACACAAGATTATCTTTATATTGTAGAATTTAAAACCGTTACTCGACCTATTCTTATATACTTCATCTCTACCCTTAATACAAAGTTTAAATAAAAGCTCTTCCACCTTTACGGTTAAGTAACAACTTTGGCCGGTAAATGGATTGATGACATTTATAGCATATCAACGTTCACAGAGCGCTGTAAATATTCCGTTATAACACCTCCTTAACGATTCCATGATAAAGTTGGTTGATTTTGTACAAATTATTTACTTTGGAGTTTATGTTTACTTTGACCTTGTATTATAAATAATGTTTTTAAGCGTTTTTGAGGCCGTCGTGGTACAGAATGCAGCGTTTAACTGTAACCGTAATATGGTTATGAGTTCGGTCTGGACAAAGTCAGGCGGTAAGCTTAAATATGATTTCAAACCCTGAATATAATGTTTAATGCTTTAATTACAAACTATTTTTTTTAAAATTATGCTTATTATATTTTTTAAAAGTTATGAATAAAATTTAAGTTAGATTTTTTTTTAATAAAAACTTTTTTATTTCACTATAAGGTATTGTTTATATCACTATAACATCCCGTTCAACGTCAAGACTAGAGGTGCGCGTTCAAATCCTGCTTCATCCAAATTTTAAATACGTTTTTCAAACAAGTATAACGTATACCTTCTTCAGAAACTTCCAACATAAAATATAAGATGAACTTCGAAAATTACTCAGTACTAAGGTCAGCTCCCATAATAGCGGCGTCTTTCAACAAAGTTATGGTAGAAACACTATCTGGTGACACTGTTCAGGTTTATGGGGCTGTGGGGCGTAACTTATAGGCGAAGTGCGGGCCAATTTGCTAAGAAATATTACTTGAGATTAAACTGGAATTAGAATGTTCTGTTCCTTACTGGTAAGGGTTTTAAGTTTTTAAAGTAGAATGTAAGCGCGACTATAATTGTGGGTTCGATTCTAATCGTAGAAACAAATTATATTTATTATGCCAGCGTGGATCTGTTAACAAGACAAAGCGCGGTGTTGAGCTCTGCCATTCAACCCGTAATGCCCTGAAATTGAGAACGGTGTGTCAAGTCGGTCGTGTTAGCACGATGCTATCTTTATCTATTCTGTTATTTTGCGGACATACCGTGAAGTATGTAAAAATGTGACATTGTATTTAATTAGGAAACCATTTGGGATGGATTGTTTTTTGTTTTTATCATCTATACCATTGTGCGTTAGTAGTACCTACCTAATAACTTGCCGATAATGCGGAGTTCGTCGATTAAACCTAAAAATATAATTTTTAAGGCATTTTTTTATTAACAAAAATACTCAGTTTAAACAAAAAATATACAAAGATCACCAAAAAAGGAACGATATATTACATTATAAAATATAGTAACACAGCATACTTCACACACAGAGCTACCCCATTAACCCACAGCAAATACAAGACGATATTTATTTATTGAAATCATAAAGACGCTAGTGTATGCTCATTTCCCACACCCTACACTATGGTTAACAGTAAGAGGTCTAGTAATTTAACATTTCGCCGACCAATCGCAGCCCGGCAATAGATTGTGTATATAATTGGTACTAAAATGTATTGCAGTTAAAAGGTAGCCAGTTCAAATCCCGTGTGGAAAAGCCACAGCCTTTAATGTCTATTATTTACGTCTGTAGGTGGACAATGCGTGAACTTAAGTTGTATCGTATAGAATTTTGTAATTATTGCACTTTTAGTATAGATAATGCGCCTAATATTATATGCCGCATATTATTTTAATTGAAATTCTTGTACTGTCTTAGAGGCGGTCGCTTCGTGGCGCGGCGTTAGATTGTAAGTGCGACGCTTGTGGGTTCTATCCCCACTTGAGTGATAGAATTATTTTGGTTTACTCATTTTAGCCAGACAAATTGTGGCATTGAGATCTGCCACTCAATCCACAATGTCTGGTATTCAGTCAGAAAGTAGTGTTGTAGCACTATTTTCTCTCTGTCTACTCTGATGTATCAGTCATAGTGTGAACTTTTTGTGGGACTCAACATCACACTTCATTTAACCAGACTGAGAAATTAATTATTCAAAATATAAACATTCCCTTAATGTAAATCGAACTTGCAACCATCGTCCATATCACATTCAAACTAAGTTACGATGATACCAAAAGTAGATTAGATCACGTCAAAAATAAAATACCATATAAAATATGAAAAATAAAAAATAACAAAAGCTTCTAATGTTCCCCACATATCACTATATTTTTACTTATTACAAATTTCATCGCGATATTATTAACTTTATTGCGATTATTATCTCAAGTATTCATTTTTGACATTTTTATTAGAATTTATAGGATTACTGCGGTGCTAAAAATATGTTACTTTATACATGGTGTTCAAATTAGTGGACCTAAGTGTATTGATATAAGGTGGTATTTCGAATCACTAACCCAATGTGACAGATCAAAGTAGGATGGTGGTAGTGACGCCGTGTGACCGCTCTAAGATTTTATTATTTTGAATATTGATACTTTATTTCTCGTATTTGTATCGCTATGCTAACGCTCTCAGCGGGCGACTTGTGCGTTTTCACCAAAACTAAACTTAAATTCTGAAAAAATAAGCTTCAAAATGTATCCAAGTCTCACCACAAACCTTTGTACGCTTCAAAGAATCGCGGGTCGCATTTTGTTTCCTCCCAGTTGGACATGTTCGATAGCATCTCTAAATTTTACTAATAGCTCTCTAAGATTTACAACTCACAACCCTATATTCTTTGTTTTAAGCGAGCCCAAACATTTAAAACTAAATTTAGATGCGTAATACCTAATAACTTGTTCATTTTAACTATCATTTAAGTAGCGTATTGGACTTCTTACTGTGCGCAAGTTGTCTTTACTATAAAATGAAATATGTTGATAGTGATCAGTAAAACCGATCTTGGCGTGAGATCGTCAGGAGATCAAATAATATGAGGTATTTATGTCCTGATGTGATCTTGCGCTAGTGTTATAGGCCTGCTCTTTCGTACTTCCATTAACATACCGAATGTACCGAGATGGGGGTCATATGACAACAAATATTCTTAGTTAATTATGCTCGAGTTGAATAGGAAAGAAATAGCAAACCAGTCGGCTGTATGCACCAGATTGTGTATAAACATCCAGCTCGAAGTCGTTATGGTAATATAAAACAAATATGTATTATAAATAAAGGTATAATGTTTCCTTTTATAAATATATAAGCACAAAAACTAGTTAAATAGTATGGAAATATAGAAAATAGAATATCATCGTGGCACAGGAGCGCAAGCGTGCAACTGTAAACATGACTGTTTCGGGTTCGATTTCCACTCGGTAATGAAATATTTAATATTTTCATTTCCTCGCTCTTGTAACGAGGCGAAGCGGGGCATGAGTTTCACCACTGAACACACAATGCCTCAATAATTTGTCGGAAAGTGGTGAAAGGAAATGTCTTAATGGGGAACGGAATGTCTTAATAATAGGATCCCAGGTTCCCTCTGCCTACTCCGCTGTGCGCAGGATAAAGCGTGAAGTTAAAAAAATATATATATATTTACTTAAAACCTCTACGTTTCAAACGTTTTACAGTAGCTACGGCTATAACACATTTTAAATGAAGTATTTAAAGGAATTCATCGCATAATTCTTTCGATTGCATATTTTTTCCGCTAGGTAGACTCAATCTTCACATTATTATGGATAAAATAGTTATTTGGATTTATTCACCAACAGATTTATGGGATAGAAATGCAAGCTTATAACCATCTAGAAAGCCGCTAATTTAGGTTTCAAAAAGCAGCTATTACTGCAATTTTCATATTTTGATAGCAACAAACCAATTCCGTGACACAAACAAACATACAACACAGTATTCCAAAAACTCGTCCGAGGCGTAACGTACCGAGAACGCTCCGAGCGCTTCGTGCCCCCATAATGACGCGGCCTAGCGTATGCCGTATGGGAATCTAATGTAATTGAGACTTCTGCAACTACTTAGCCTTCTTTGACTTAAATAACTGTTGTTTGGTATCACCGCGTGTCGATCACTGCGGTTTTGAAAATTGAAATTTATGGACAGTCTTCCTTGCCTTCCTTCTAGCCATTGGTCCTTCGAGCCGGATACAAATTATGGATGCATGATTTTATTACTTAATGTTTTGAATATATAAAATTATAGTTTTCACATGTCAGGAATATTAATTTTTCGTTAATGAATAGATACATTTGAATGTTTTGTGGACTACAATTGTGATACTGAGTATGTATGTATATTGTATATATGTGGACATTTCCTGCGTGAAGCTTAATTATAATTTCGAACGTCACTTTGAGTTTTTCCAGTGTTATAGGTATTATTTGGCATTTGGTTCGTTCAACATAGCGGTTAGCTTTGACAAAAAGAAACTGATTTTTTAAGTAAGTGGGGAGAACATTGGGGAATGGAACGTATCGTTAATACATTTTTTTTGTTTACCCTGATATATGCGTAATATAGCGTGAAGCTCGTGAGTTAGTTGATGAATAAAAAAACCAAAAAAAATTCCAGCTGTATCCCGCAGAAAGTAGTGTAACCATACGGAACCTGGGACCTGAGACTGACAACAAAAGTTATTTGATATTCAAGATCAAAATATTTCTCTTACAAATACCCTTTACATTTTATAATTCCATTTCTCAAGAATAATATTAAAACAACAAAATTATGAAACCCATAGCAAAAATTATACAAAACAAGATAACTTTGTATCTATTAGAATGTTTTAACTGCACCTCATAAAGATAACTCAGGTAGATGATGATACTTTTACCGAAGTGACTAGTAAGGGATTGTTACCTAACGTTCCCGTCACTGTACAATGTAAGGCTATGTTGTGTATAGATTTCTTCATATCATTACAGATAAGGCATGAAGATTAAAAGAGTTGTACTCGATAATTGCCAGTTCTATTCCTACTTAGGCACATTATGGTATTTAAATTACTTGATACCCAGGTTGCCTTTTTCTACCCTGCTGTTTACTCGTACATACAGTGTAAAGATTACAATAAAGGTGTACTTCAATTATTTTTATTTAAATCTAAAAGTATAAAAAATAATAATATTATTATTATCAATATTATCTTAATAAAATATAAATATATTATTATTTTATAATAACTATAGAACAACTTAGGATCAGTTAGGTTGCGGCGGCGTGGGCGCGGCATCGTGGGAACTCGGAATTGCCCACATACAGCTTTCTTATGTAACTAGACTTGTCTATTTATATTGTTTCATGTCTAATATAGATTAATTAAACTGTTAACCCTTGACTTATCTATATTTAATCCTTCAATGTTTCTATAGTTTAATTATTATTTTTTTCAATTTAAAAACCGACCGATCCTAGCTGCACGTCGTATAACTGTAACTGCAACGGTTTGGTTTCTATATATTATATTTATTTATATATTTATTTGGAGTCTATATATTATATATTTGGAGTCTATTATAGAAATAAATTAATGTGGCATAAATGTGCGAAAGAAAATGCGACGAGTGTAGGTGGGATTTTCACTTAGGCAATGAAATATTTAGTATTTTCTTATCATCGCTCTGGTAACGAGGCAAAGATTTCTTCCACTCTGCACCCAATGCGTCGAGAATTCGGCGAAAAATTGAGAACGGAAGTGTCTTAATGGGAACGGAGTGTCTTACCATTTGGTTGTCAGATTTCTTCTACCTTGTCACGTGCTAGATACAGCGTAAATTAAAAAAAAATCAAGCAGAACTATATCAAAACTTACTTTACATAAATGTTATATAGATAATATACATATATAATTAATAAAAGCTCTAAAACGATATCAACTTCGCCCACTACGAAGCCCACGGCATCTATTGTTATGACTAACTGTATCATTTGTATAGCGATAAAGTGTTATAATTTCACGTTGTTGAGCTTAATTTTGTTTGTGATTTCTCTAGAAATTATGTATCAAAATTTGCTGTCTTCCATCCGTCTGTTATGTAAATAAAACTGACCTTTTATTGAGTGAACTTTGATATATAGGCGCGCTAAGGGGTGCAATGGAACACTCTTGAAATTCCTATAGAAGATACTGGTTTTTTTATTTTACGTTTTTAAGCCTGCAAGTATTATATGTTATATGTATGAATATTTAAAAAAATAACATTTAGTTTTAGTAGTGTTGACCACTGAAGTACTGTATTAGTCAGATAATAAATAAATATATGATTCATAAAATAGTTGCTAGTAATATTTTTTAGCTTCACTCAAAACCCAGAGTAAGTGGATAATATAAAGTGGATAAACCTAGTGTAGTATAATACTACGTTTACCAATTTTTGCCCTATTTTCGAGACATTGTAAGATTACTAGCGGAACTCAACGATTTAAAGATTAAGGATATTCGAATCCACAACATTTACAATCATGTAACTCGGTAACGTTGGCCTATTATAGTATATTTATTTATAGAATAAAGTTACAACAAAAGTTTAGGGAAAAAGTTGATACCAGAGAAAGTATGAACAGTGTAAGAAAACACCAATTATTATTATAAACTACAGTAATTTATATATATTTACATTTAATAAATATTATATAATTAGCTTAATAAAAAAAACCATTTCTCATGTAGCAAAGCGTTAAAGAAGCGACAGTTCACACAAGTTAGGTCACTCTCTCGATGTAGACGACCTGAGCTATGCCTTGTTTCATTTGCCATTACGGCGGGTTAAAGTTCAATTCTCAAAAATGACAACGCGAAAGGCGCGGGAAAGAGAGAGGCGTATTAATAAATTGGATGTACGGTAGAGACAGAAGATAGCCCCAGGCGCCGGGCTATCCAATGATATAGCTTAATTTCTAAAAATCACCTGCAATTTCGATCGACGTCTTTATTTTCTAGGTATTAAAGTTGAAAATGTTGTTAAAATGCCTTAAGAATTTCTTTATTACGTGTTGAAATCAAACGATTACAGATTTTGCAATGCCTGATATGATATATTGGTTTAATAATATATATTTGTAATAAGATTACTTTCTATCTTCGCACGTTATATTTTAACTTTGACTTTTAGTTTTTTTGTTGCTGTTTTGTTTTCTTACTGTATCAGAGGATACAAAGAAATATTGTTTTATTTTCGGCTTCATGTATGCAGCGAATAGAATTATAGGCAGAGAGGAATTCGTACCTAGGCACTACGTTCAAAAACTTTCAGTTGAGTGGCGGTAGTTACTTTGTTTTCCCACAATGAGGATTTTAAAATAATTGAAAAATCGGCCAAGTGCAATTCGGTCTCCTGCTTGAACGGCGCCGTACTATTATTTTTAAAAAGAGCAAAAATACGTTTGTCGTAAGGGAGTCCCCTTACATATTTATGTTATTATGTTTTTTTTTGTAATTTTTGTTGAAGGGCCAACAAGAATCCATCATTTGTGAAAATTTAAACTGTCTGACAGTTTTGTCTGACACTTTGACAGAGACATGAATAGCGGAGCTTTAGTATCATGGCTTCGTTTTACCCTTTGGGTATAACGAATATTTAAAAAAGAATCATTTATCGTGTGGACATCGAATCCACAACCACAACCATTAAAAACAGACTCTGTCCTCCCTATATTTCAAAACATAAAAAATTAGAAGTAAGGAAACGGGTGTGAACACTAGATTTCCTCTGAAGTGAAGCTACACAAGAAACGATTAATATCTATAAGAAAAATCAATAAACTATAATTTATTTGTACAAAAAAAACTTATTTACTTTAATGGCGTATATTTCATACTCAAATAGAATATATTCGTACTGACCCTTAACCGTCTATACAATCTGTATCAATGTTTTATCGATAATCGAATGGTGTAAAATCGATATCATTTTACGATCTATTAACGAAGTGTGAAGCGAAATCGACACGTACGTTAAAATCTGAGTGCTGTTGCGTATAGATCCATTATATTATATTTTGTAAGTTGGGATAGAGTAAGTTTTGTTAGTAATAGGTAATTAATTGCAATCCTTGTTTTGAACTCACTACTCTTTTCATATAAGGCAGATCGTATTTATCAATATAAAGACATTTTATTTCTTCTCTACTATATAAATATGTAAAGAAATATTTTTTTCAACGTCAATTTTTTTTCCCACATAGCTGGGTAGGGTAGCCAGAGGAACCCTAGAGATAAGACACTTCGTTGTCAACTGTCAGCTCAAGCTTAAAGACATTCAGAGTAAAGTGTACGGAACTTAACTGTAAAGTATACAAAGGATCCCATTCGACGAAATGAAAATAATGCATTCTCTCGAGTGAAAACCAAACACACAACCGTCGTGCTTTCATTCCAAAAATACTCTAAATATACTCTTTGTAATATATATGTAGAGTTATTAAGAAAATTTCATACTTGCCACGCTCCGGGGCAAAACTAGTTATAATTTAAAATCAATTTCGGTACAAGTGAACAATATGCAGAGGAACGCGGAGGTGAACCAATAAGGTGTAATTCTTTACTCCAAGACCTCGACCCGAGCTCGTGTTCTTTAGAGTTTATGGGATTCGATTTAAGATATATTTGTGCTTGTATGTATATGGCGTGATGCATATCAAATGTACGTTTTCAATTTGACATATTTTTTTTAATTATTTTCACGCTGTATCCCGCATATAGCAGGATATGCAGAGAGAACTTAAAAGTATTTTCTACGATTTTCGCCTTACTCATTTACTTTACAGTTCCACTAACCTTTTTTAATTGTCAACTTCATATCTATAGTATATAATGTACCGGACATACCTGAAAGATAAAAAAAAATATTATAGAATAAGTAAAAGAAAAGTATTGCTTACCTATTATTTGTATGCTTAAATTTATTTACAATATTTTTATTAATAAAGGGAAACACAAAAAAAAACACAAAAAGATTGTTTTTAAAAACATAAGCCCATTTGACTTACTGTTTGTAGTCCGCTGGGAAATACAATAATGTCAACAAAAAGGGACAAGGGAGTTTTATTTTACGCATTGGGGGTTCCGCAAAACATTTGTATGTATTTGTTTTATTTATACCTAAGATAAGATTTTAGTTAACAGTGATTTTGAGCATATTTTTTTTAGCTTCACATTGTATTTATCTCGTAGCAGGATAGGCAGACGGACCCTGGGAACCTCTTAATTAGATTGAAATGTGTTAACACTAGTAAAGACATTCTAATCTAAGTAAGAGCTTACGTTCCTCACTTTCCGCTAAATTCTAGAGGTATTGCGTGTAGACTAGCGAAACTCAACGTCACGCTTCGCCTCGTTACCAGAGCAAGGAAATAAATATAATAATTATTTTAACCCCCCTAGTGAGAATCGAACCAACAACCATCGTGCTTATAGTCGCGTGCTTGTAATCTAATATTTTCTATATTTGGCAAAAAGAGTACAACACAAAACTACTTTTTTCGTGCAAACTAAAAAATGACTTAATTTTAATCTACGTAACTCTAAAACAGACATGTTACGGTAAAATTCTACATAATCTTCTTAAATGTGATTAGATGACAAAGTAATATCTGCAACTTACAAGTAAAGAAATGCAAATTGACTTCTAGAAAAGGGTTTAACCATCTCATTCATAATGAAGTCGTCAAAATATAATAATTTGTCTCTTTGTTGAAATTAGTATGCGGTTACCGTTATTGTCATGAAGGGATGTATGTTTGTTTGTCAATTGATTTATGACACCCATTTGACTTTACTAAGTAGGTAGATTAAAACCTTTCTTGGAATACCAGTTTTGTTTCCGGTGTGAAGGATTATTTTATTTTGTTTAGTTTAAACTGTGGTGGCGCAGTGGGACTGTATCGTAAGTGCTGTGTGTTTGATTCCGTTCTGAAGGAATAATTTATTAAAAATTATATATGTTTCCACAGATTAGGAAGAAAACAAAATTTTCTTTTCTAAATGTGAACTTAAAAACCTGTTCTGTTCTGTTTGAAGAGTACCAACTAATAGGGCTCAACACGCAATGCTTCCAAAATTCGGCAGAAAGTGGGGAACGGAGTGTCTTAA